>PVHP010052664.1:0-11163 GCA_004024765.1 Zapus hudsonius
TTTGGAAGGCCGAGGTAGGATCGCTGTGAGTTCAAGGCTAGCCTGAGACTACATAGTGAATTCCAGGATAGCCTGGGCTAGAGTGAGAACCTACCTCAAAAAATAATAATAGCTAATATTGAACTATTTCTAAGTACCAGATATTTTTTGTGTGTATTACTTTTTATTGATAATTTTCAAACATGTACATGATCTATTTTTATCATAGTCCCCTCCCATTATCTTCTGTTGTCTCCCCACATCTGAACATGATCCACTGAATCCCTTCTTTCTGGTTAGTCCCTTGTCTGTTTTGTTGTTGTTGTTTCTCTTTCATCATCCCTGCTGAGATGTCGATGAGCCCCAACTTGTGCAGGTAGTGACAGTGGCTGAGGAGTCATGAATGTAGTGGCCATTTTGTGTCCAGAACACTCCTCCCCAACCTCTGGCTCTTACATTATTTCTGCCACCTCTTCTGCAATGTTCCCTGAGACTTGGGTGTGGTAGGAATGTCTCATTTAGCACTGAACACTCAAAAGCCAATTACTCTCAGGACTCTGACTAGTTTTGAATGTCCCCAATATTCACTTCCATCTGCAAGCAGAAAATTCTCTGCACAAAGGTGAGAATAAATATTTAGAGGGCAATTTGGTGAGCACTACATATCCATTTAGCCAAATGCCAGTAATAGCTTCCCCTATAGAATCTATGATCAACCCAGCTATAGGTTTTTGATTAGGTTTTCAATACAAGGCATGAATTCCTACCCATGGAACAGGTCTCAAATCCGATCAGAAAAGCAGTTGGCTACCCCCATAACAGTCACGCCATTATTGCCTCAGTGGGTACATCTTGTCTGGCTGGCCAGTTATATGGGTTGCATGGTGGATCTACCACTGGGTAAAACTATTAATGACTTTTCTTCCCTAGTAGCCTATATAGCACTTTCTTCACTATGACAGCCAGCAGGGAGATTTCCAGCTCAGTTCCAGCTTTTCTCAGTGTCCTGCAACCAAAGCATGTGGTGTCTTCATTAACAAGGGACTTACCATCTCAGTCTAATGAGTTACCAAGAGCTTTGGCAGTGGCCTACATTGTTTTAGGGCCTCCATGACCAACGGTTCACTGGGAGGTATTTCTCCCCTGCAGGGTACTTCTGCCCAGACTCTCTTTTTTAAAAAAAAAAAGTTAAAATTTTATTAGCTAACAAAGTAGGTTTCCCTGTGGTGTTTTCATAATGTCTTTAGTTTTCCTTAACACTCCCCTACCTCCTTCTCTCCTTTGTCCCCTCACCTGGCCACACTGAAACCTCTTCACCCATAGCATTCCACCTTCTACTTGCATGTCTGTTATCCCTTCTCCTTAAGCCCTTACTTCCTTCATGGTTCTTTTCTGGCTTTCTGACTGCTTACTACCTCTTATATCAACTTACATACCAATCTGGAAATTCAAGGTTAAGATCCACATGATGGAGAACATGTGGCATTTGTTTTTCTGAGCCTGGGTTGCCTCACTTAGTATAACGTTTTCTAGATCCATCTATTTTTCCATTCATTATATGTTTCATTTTTCTTTACGACTGGATAAAATTCCCTGTGTAAAGTACCATATCTTTTTTTTTTTTTTTAATAAGGGTTTATTTGGCTTACGGACTCGAGGGGAGACTCCATTCTGGCAGGGAAAACGATGGCATGAGCAGAGGGGTGGACATGACCCCTGCCACAGCACTGCAAACAGCGGCAGGAAGGTGTGCCCAGTACCATATCTTTATTAGCCAGTCATTAGTTGATTCTCATCTAGGCTGATTCCATTTCTTGGCTATTGTGAAGAGAACAGCAATAAACATTGAGCAAGTATCTCTGTAGTAGAGTACACAGTCCTGGGGGTATATACCCAGGAGTGGTATATCTGAGTCTCATGATAAACTCATTTTTTAGCTTTTTAAGAACCCTCTACTCTGATTTTCATAATGGCTACACTTGTTTTTACATTCCCACAAATAGTGAATAAGGGTTCTTCTTTTCCCACACCTGCACCAGCACTTAATTATCATTTGATTTTGTATGTGTGGTGTTATGCACGTGTATGTGCTGATGTGGCAACCTGTGCACAACCAGAAAAGAACAGTGAGTGTCCCCTCATTCTCTCACCCACCATTTAAAAAATTGTTTGTTTGTTTGTTTAATAGAGAGAATATGGGCATGCCAGGGCCTCCTGCCTCTGCAGATGAACTACAGACACAGGCACCATCTTGTGCATCTGGCTTTATATGAGTACTGGGGAATAAAGCCTAGGCTGTCAGGCTTTGCAAGCAAGTGCCTTTAACCACTGAGCCATCTCTCCAGCCCTTCATTAAGTCTCTTAATGATTCCAGAGCTTGTTGTTTGTGAGCATAAGAGATTCTCCCTTCTCTGCTCCTCACAGGACAGGGGCTATGGACACATGTAGCCACTCCCAGCTGTTTATGTGGGTTCTAGAGATTTGAAATCAGGCAGTCTCCGGCTTCCTCAGGCCCACATGCTTGTGCAGGAAGGACCCTTAACCACCAAGCCATCTTTCCAGCCTTCATTTGATTTTTTTTTTTTTTTTGAGGTAGGGTCTTGCTCTAGCTGAGGCTGACCTGGAATTCACTATGTAGTCTCAGGGTGGCCTTGAATTTACAATAATCCTCCTGCCTCTGTCTCCCTAGTACGGAGATTAAAGCCCCAAGTAAAGTCCCTCAACTTGCACCTTGTTTGAGGCAGAGTCCGGAATTCCCTGTCTATACCTCCCATCTTGCTGCTGGAATAGCAGCTTTACTTTTAAAAGAAGTGATGTTACCTGGGTAATCCCAGAAGAGGCAGAGGTAAGAGGATCCCCATGATTTTAAGAAGGTGATTTTGGGGCTGAAGAGATGGCTTAGCGGCTAAGGCGTTTGCCTGCTATGCAGAAGGACCAGAGTTCAATTCCCCAGTGCCCATATACAGCCAGATGCACAAGAGGGCGCATGTGTCTGGAGTTCATTTGCAGTGGCTTGGAGGCCCCCATATTCTCTGTCTGCCTCTCTCTCCTTCTCTCTCTCTCTCTCTCTCTCTCTCTCTCTCTCTCTCTCTCTCTCTCAAATAAATAAATAAAATATTTAAAAAAAAAAAAAAAAAGAAGGTGATTTTGAGCCGGGCATGGTAGCACAAACCTTTAATCTCAATTAGGGAGAGTTTCTATGAGTTTGAGGCCACCCTGACCTGGAATTCACTATGTAGTCTCAGGGTGGCCTTGAACTCACGGCAGTCCTCCTACCACTGCCTCCTGAGTGCTGGGATTAAAGGCATGTGCCACCACACCCGGCTTCTTTCACTTTTTTAATTAGGGATATTTTGAGGTATTTAAATTTTTGTGGATATTGTGAATGGGACTGGTTCCTTGATTTCTCTCTCAGTATGATTACCATGTTACATAAGAAAGCTACTGACTTTTGTGTGTTAATTTTATATCCTGCCACTTTCCAAAAGCGTTTTACCAGCTCTAGCAGTTTTCTGTTGGAGTCCTTAGGGTCTTGTATATATATAGAATCATATAATCTGGCCAGGCATGGTAGCGCATACCTTTAATCCCAGCAATCAGAAGGCAGAGGTAGGAGGATCACCTTGAGTTTGAGGCCACCCTGAGACTACATAGTGAATTCCAGGTCTGTCTTCCTTGAAAAAAAAAAAAATTGTATAATCTGCAATACTTTGACTTCTTCTTTCCACATTGTATTCTTTTTATTTCTTTCTCTTGTGTTACTGCTGTAGCTAAGACTTCAAGCACTGAAATAGTAGTGGAGAAAGTGGATGCCCTGTCCTGATTCAGATCTTAGTGATGCTTTTAGTTTTTCTCCATTTAGCATGAAACGGTTGTCTGCAGGCCTGGTATATGTTGCCTTAGTTTATTGTTACTGTGATCCTGTCTCTCCAGCGGCTTTATAATGAATGGATGGATACTGGATTTTGACAAAGGCCTTTTGGGTATCTGTTGAGATGATCATATGGTCTCTGTCCTTATAGTATTGATTTACAAATGTTCCTTCCTTTTCTGTTTATGGAATCATTTGAGAAGCTGCCATTGTAATTCTTCTTTAAAGGTCTGATAGAATTCTGCTGTTGTTGTTTATTACCACTTCAATCTCTTTGCTTGTTACAGATCTGTTTAAATTACTTATCTCAATTTGGTTTCCCTTTGGTAGATTATATGCATCTAGAAATTCATCTTTTTCTTTTAGGTTTTAAAAAAAATATTTATGAGAGAGAGAGAGAGAGAATGGGTGTGCAGGGTCTCTAGCCACTGCTAACAAACTCCAGACCCATGTGTACTAGGGAATCAAATCTGGGTCCTTAGGCTTTGCAGGCAAGTGCCTTAACCACTGGGCATCTCTCCAGCCCCCCTTTTAGGTTTTAAAAGTATGTCCTTATGATTTTATCCATTTCATCGGAATCAGTTGAAATGTCTCCTTTTTCATCTCTGATATTATTGATTAGAGTCTTCTCTATATTGGTTAATTTGGCTAAGGGTTTGTCAATTTGATTTATCTTTTCAAAGAACTAACTGGGGCTAGAGAGATGACTTGGTGGTTAAAGGCTCTTTCTTGCAAACCTGGCAGCCTGGGTGTTTGATCCCCCAAATACACAAAGTGGCATGTGCTTCTGGAGTTTGTTTGCAGTGGCAAGAGGCCTTGGCATGCCCAGTCTTATTCTTTCATTCATTCATTCATTCATATTCTCTCTCTTTCTCTGCTTTAAAATAAATAATAAATAAAATATATTTTAAAGCTTTTGTTATTTATTTGCAAGGGGGGAGAGAGAGAGAGAGAGAGAGAGAGAGAGAGAGAGAGAGAGAGAGAGAGAGAGAGAGAGAGACTGGGCACACCAGGGCCTCTAGCCACTGTAAACAAACTCCTTTGGCTTTACATGAATACTGGGGAATTGAACTCAGGTCATTAGGTTTTGTGGGCAAGCACCTTAACAAAAGAACGCTGGGCCAGGGGGTGTGGTGATGCAGAGGTAAGAAGATCACTGGTGTGTTCAAGGCAAGCCTGAACAACATAGTGTGTTCCAGGTCAGCCTGGGCTGGAGTAAGACCCTCTATGTCAAAACCACCACCCCCCCAACAAATAAGAAAGAACCAATTATTTTATTTTATTTTTTTAAAGTTTTTAAAATATTTTTATTTTCAAGCAGAGAGAGAGACAGTGCACACCAGGGCCACCACCTTGTGGGTCTGGCTTATGTGGGACCTGGGGAATTGAACCTAGGGCCTTAGGCACTGGAGGCAAGTGCCTTAACCGCTAAGCCATCTCTCCAGCCCTCTTTTATTTTATTTATTTATTGTTTTTTTTTTTTTGAGGGAGGGACTAGAGGTGGCATGTACCACCATGTCTGGCTCATCTATTCTCTTTATTGTTTTTATTTTTCATTTCTATTTCATTGATTCCTGCTCCTATTTTTAGTTTTTTCTTTTCATCTGGTATTTTTAGGTGGGTTCTTGTTTTTCCAGAACCTTGAGATGCACCATTACTTACTTGACATCTCTCATTTTTGTAATGTAGACTTCTGCTTAGGCTAGCCTTCATTGTGACCTAGGTTTTGGTATGTTATATTTTCATTTTCATTCACTTCTAGGAAATTTATTTCTTTCTTGGTTCCTTCAGTGATCCATTTATTATTCAATAGTGTGTTGCTTAATCTCCACAAGTTTGTATATTTTCGAGTTTTTCTTGTTAATTTCTAGCTTTATTGCATTGTGATCAGATAAAATGCAAGAAGTTAATTTGATTTTTCTAAATTTGTTGCGATTTTCCTGATATCCTAATATATGATCTGTTTTAGAGAAAGTTCCATTAACTGTTGAGCAGAATGTATTTTCTGTAGTGCTTAGATATAAATAAACGTCTTTTAGGTCCATTTGATCTAAAGTATCATTTAACTGCATTATTTCTCTACTTGCTTTTTGTCCAGATGACCTTGATGAGAGTAGAGTGTTGAAGTCACCCACTGTTACTATATTGGGATATATCGCTGACATTATACTGTGAATATATATATAAAGTCTGTGGGTAGTATCTCTGAGCAGCACTTGCTCTCTGCCCACTATATTGAGGAAGTTGTTCAGAAGAAAACTCATCCTTAATAGATACTCAACACATGTTTGAAGATTAATGCCTTTAAAAAGAAAATGCAGGAGGGTGGAGATATTTTAAGAATGAAAATAATCTCTTCTACTTGAAATGAAGAAGCCTATTTTACTAACCTAGTTTTGGCTGGGTGAAATATGAACCAGGCAGTGTGAATTTAGTTCTGTTGATCCAAACAGGATTATTTCACAGTGTGAAGTAGAAATAAAAATAGACCAAGTATCTTCTGTCCCCAATAAACCAAGATGGGTCAGTGCCAACTTTGTCTCCATACCATGTTAGGGTGAGAACCCTGCAGAGAGGGCACAGAGATCTGTTAGCTTAAATAAGGCATTCAGGCTTCTTGTAGACACCTAACTTCTTACTTCCTACCTAACATCTTATTCTGTCCTTTGTCTTTTTTTCAGAACTTGAGGCAAATGCTGCCATAGTCTCTGGACAAAGGTAAGATGATCATTTCTGCAGGCCTAGCATAACCATGGCATGAGCCTCTCTAAAAGGTGCCAGCTGTCTTGGTCTTTCAACCTCTCTCACCTTGTCCTTTTGTGATATACTTACACCAGTCTGTTTTTGCTGCATCTGCTTTTTACTAAAACTTGTGGCTGAGTTTCTCTTCGATGATTGGTCTGAAAACTAAATGAGATAGTATGTTTACCACTCAACATAATGAGTAAATAACAAGTGTTCAATATGTAAGAGCTTTTGATTTTGGTGCCATTAATAATAGTCTTTGCATCTACTTTCTAAATTCTGATCCTCAAGGTGCAAAAGAAAGCCAGGGAAGGTCTGGCCCAAAACCCATACTTTGTTCTGTTAACTGTGTTGCCCAATATAATCTAACAAATGAAGTACATCTGTTTTAACCTCGTTGTCCCTATTGAGAGGGGTTTTATATTCCAAAAGTCAACCCATCTTTAGTGTAAGAACATACTAGGTAACATTTTAAAGAATTTCACTTATTTATATAGCAACTTAGTTTGTAAAATATCTTCACAGTCACTTTCTCATTTAATCTTCATATCCACCCTCTAAAGAAGTAATAATAGCCAACATTTATTTGAGTACTATTTATTACTTGCCATGTTCTGGGCTACAAACCCCCTTGGATGTATTATCCACTCAATTTTCATGGTATCTATTAGATAATAAGTTCCATCTTACAGATGAGAAATCCAAAGGTCAGAGAGGTGTAACTAAATTGCCCAGGGTCACAGATATAGTAAATGTTGAAGCTGAAATTCAATCTTAGGTCTTCTGACTCCATATCCCTAACATTTGACCCCAGACAATTTGGGGATTTACAGGTCAAGAGTGGAGGAAAAGAAAAGCCGGGCGTGGTGGCGCACGCCTTTAATCCCAGCACTCGGGAGGCAGAGGTAGGAAGATTGCCATGAGTTTAAGGCCACCCTGAGACTTCATAGAGAATTCCAGGTCAGCCTGGGCTAGAGCGAGACCCTACCTCGAAAAAAAAAAAAAAGAGTGGAGAAAAAAAGAGTTAAATATTCTGGCTGATACACACACACACAGCTCCAACTTGTCCTGGGTCATCTGATTCCAAATTCATTGTTATTTCTATTAAACCATTTTGTCTGTCTTGTTTTATTTGGATTGAATGAACACTTAATTTATTTGGGTTTCTCAAGTACATTCAAATCATGCATAAGAACAATATTGCTGTGGCTTTTGTTTTGCCAAGACAAAGAGGCTTCATTATTAGGAAACCTTAAAATCTTAGGCTACTTGCTGGGCTGCCAGACAGAAAGCCTTTTTACAGCTCCTAAAAAATCTCCTCTGCTTATAATTCTACCCTAGCCAGTCTAGCCTCTCTCTGATTTGCCTTGGTTTGTGGCTTGGTATTGGGCAACTATCTTACATGAAGCTAAGGTAATGAATGGTGTGGTCCATTTCCCCTCCATAGTGTTATTGGCAGAGGATCTTTTTGGCAAGAATGAACAATGGAAGAAGGGTAATAATAGCTCATAATCAAGCCATGTTTTGTACCTTTGAGGAGCTCACAGTCTAATGGAAAGCACAAGTAAAATAGAACATGTTGTATTGGCCAATCGGATGCTCTAGAAGACCATGTATAGACCAAGAACCTAAAAGATAGAAGACAACCACACTTGGAGTAAGGCATTAAGGCAAGGAAGACAACCCAGAAGAAGAAGTCATTGACTGACTTTGTTTTGTTACATTAGTTTTATTTCAGTCTTGTATCTTATAAGAAAATTTGTTCAGATTTTTTTCTAATAATTAGCACTTGGGGATGTGGGGGAGATGATTCAGTGGGCAGTGCTTACAGCACAAACATGAGGACCTGGGCTTGGATTCCTAGAACCCACATAAAAACTGAATATTGTGGTTGTGCTCATAACCTCAGCAATGGGAAGATAAATAGGATCCCTGGTGCTCACTGGTTAACTAATGTATCTGAATCAGTGAGCTCTGAACTCATTGAGAACCTGTCTCAAAAAATTAAGGTAGAGAGTGACTGAGGAAGACAATCAGTATCAACCTCTGGCCTCATATGCACACACACAGACACAAACATACATGTACACTCACATGCATAAAATAAAAATAGAAAAATTAATAAACACCTTTTTTGAGGTAGGGTCTCACTGTAGCCTTGGCTGACCTGGAATTCACTATGTAGTCTCAGGGTGGTCTTGAACTCATGGCAGTCCTCCTACCTCTGCCTCCCAAGTGCTAAAATTAAAGGCATGCGTTGCTGGGCATGGTGGTGCACGCCTTTAATCCCAGCACTCGGGAGGCAGAGGTAGGAGGATTGCCGTGAGTTCAAGACCACCCTGAGACTACATAGTGAATTCCAGGTCAGCCTGGACTAGAGCGAGGCCCTACCTCGAAAAACCAAAAAAAAATTAAAAAAAAAAAAATAAAGCCATGCGTCACCACGCCCAGCCAATAAGCACTTTTTGAACTATGAAAATAGTAAAATGTTTATTTAAAAAAACTTTCAGGACTGGAGAGATAGCTCAGTGGTTAAGGCAGTTGCCTGCAAAGCCTAATGACCCTGGTTCGATAGCCCAGTGTCCACATAAAGCCAGATACACATCTGTAGTTCAGCAGCTAGAGGCCCTGGCATGCCCATTCTCCCTGTCTGCCCCTTCCCCTCTCTCTCTCTCTCTCTCTCTCTCTCTCTCTCTCTCTCTCTCTCTCTCTCTCTCTCTCTTTTCTCTGTCTCCATCTATTTGCAAAAAAAATATTTTTTTAGGCCAGGCGTGATAGCACACGCCTTTAATCGCAGCACTTGGAAGGCAGAGGTAGGAGGATCACCATGAGTTCAAGGCCACCCTGAGATTACATAGTGAATTCCAGGTCAGCCTGGACTAGAGTAAGACCCTACCTCGGAAAAAACAACAAAAAAAAATTTCTTTTTTTTTTTTTCAGTTTCCTCCATAGCAGACATGCTACCTTTGTTCATGCATTTGGCCTGGCTGGCCAGCCATAAAGCTTGCAGAGTACACTACTGGTTAAGACTGTTTTATATATATAATTTTTTTATTGTCCATAATGAGTTACATTATTTAGTGGGCAAACAAATTGTTATCCCCAATTCCCCATTCCCCCCCCAAAAAAAAATTTTTTTTAACTTTCAAATTGATGTTAGAATTAAAACCAAGTATGGTGCAGCTGTACTTCAAGCACTTGGGAGGTGGAGGCAGGAGTTCAGGGTCATTCTCCTGTACATAGGGAGTTTAAAGCCATTCTGTATTGCATGAAGCCCTACCTCAAAAAACAAAAACAAAATCAGAAAATAGCTATGAAAAAGTCACCAGAACTGAGGATATAGTTCATTGGCAGTAATAGATTGCTCACCTAGCATATACAAGGCCCTAGGTTCAATCCCCAATACCTAAAAAACAAACAAAAGAAAATACCACCTCTCACCAGTATGTCAGTGTTCCTACATTTCACCAATAAACGGTCTTTTTAGAGAGACAATCATCTCATCTATTGGCTTCACCCACCTGAATAAAAATAAAATCTACAGGGCTGAAATAGCTCAGTTGGTATAGTGCTTGCCATGCAAGCCTGAGGGCCCAAGTTTGATCACCAGGACCTATGTAAAAATGCTGAACATGGTAGCACATGCTTGTAATCCCAGAGCTGAGAATGCAGACACAGAAGATCCCTGAGGCCACTGGCTACTCAGTCTAACCTAATGGCAAGATCTGGGCTAATGAGAAACTGTCTCAGTAAAAAAAGTGGACACTTCCAGAGGAACAACATGCAATGTTATCCTTGGGCCTCCACATGTACACACAAACATGCATACACATACACACTTAAAAAAGAAGAAAAAAATAGAGTTGAAGTTGGGACAATCAACATTCTAGCAATATATTGTGAATATATTCTCATAATGACTTGTACTATGATATTACCTGTACAAGGCTCATAGTAAGTGCTAATATATGTTCATAATTTCCTAGATTTTAGAGATAATTTTAAGCTAGTAGCAATTTTCAAACATTTTTGGACTTAAAAATAGAAAATCTAGAAAAAAATTTTAATATTTTATTTATTCATTTTTCAAACAGAGAAAGAGAGAGAGAGCAAGAGAGAGAGCCACCACCTTGTGGGTCTGGCTTACGTGGGTCCTGGGGAATTGAACCAGGGGCCTTAGGCACTGGAGGCAAGTGCCTTAACCGCTGAGCCCAAAATCTAGAAATTTTGAAGGGAAATATTACCTTAGATAGACAAGTGGGAAGTTTGGGGGCCTTTGGGGAAATTGTTCCAAGTTCTTTGTTTTCACCTATTTTTCAACAATTTAATTAGTATTAGGTTTTTAGTATTTTTTTTCTGATGTAATAGGCTAGACTCACTTTTAAATTTTCATTAGTATAGAAGGTAATCACATTCATTGTTCCTGTATCAGAATATTTTCTATCCAGAATGACTGTGCTTGGTTTTGCTTTTTGGTTTCAGTGCTGAGGATCAAACCTAGGGCTTCAGCAAGCTAGGCACATAGTCTACCACTGAGCTATATCCCTAGCCCCAATATGGTACTCTTC
>PVHP010052665.1:0-11030 GCA_004024765.1 Zapus hudsonius
AAGAAAGAAAGAAAGAAAGAAAGAAAGAAAGAAAGAAAGAAAGAAAGAAAGAAAGAAAGAAAGAAAGAAACTGTGCATGGTGGCACAAAACCCTTAATCTCAGCACTTGGGAGGCTGAGGTAAAATCACCATGAGTTCAAGACCAGACTGGGCTACAGAGAGATCCAGGTCAGCCTGAGCTAAAGTAAAGCTGGGGGGGGGGGGGGTGTCAAAAGCAATCCCTGTATTCACTAAGAAAAGCAATGTATACTATCACACAATGCAGTTGTTTATAAAACAAAACACACCTGAAGCATAATTACAAACACTGAATTGAAAACTATGTGCTTGAAATAGTAAATAATCACCAAAATTCAAGACAGTGCACTTCAATATGCACAGAACATAAAGTGTCTGGAACAGTGTTGGGAAATGAACATTACCTATTTTGAATTGTGTGAATACATATTAATTTTCTAAGTCCAGTTTGGATGTAATTTGAGCCCAGGAGGTTCTCAGAGTCTCCCTCTGGTGCTAAATCTCCCATACCATTATCTCAACCTGTCTTTCAAGTGTTCCAGGGTTCCAGCCAAACCAGTTTTCCTTTTTTTTTTTTTTTGGTTTTTCAAGGTAGGGTCTCACTCTAGCCCAGGCTGACCTGGAATTCACTATGTAGTCTCAGGGTGGCCTTGAACTCCTACCTCTGCCTCCCAAGTGCTGGGATTAAATCAGACCAAGAAATTCCTTCTCAAAATGCTTCCAGCTTGGCTTGGACAGCTACCAGCTACAACTTGGAAAAAACTATCTGAGTTGAAAGAACCATGTGTGCCTGTCTACTATAAGACATTTTGAAAGAATTTATAAAGAGAAAATCGAAACACAATTTAATAATCCTCATCATAGAAGCAGCCAAAGTATTCAGCACATCCCATGCATTCTAGCTTGTGACTCTGCTCCATGCAATTTCCTGCCTAAATCCTCTTAACTACTTATCACATGTAGAAATCCTGCCAATCCTTCAGAACATAAGTTAACCACCACCTTCTACACCAAAGCTTCCCTAATTCCTCCAGCCATACCATATATCTTCACTTCTGGAGACAATTTCTTCCACCTAGTACTCTACTGTATGTGTCTTATCAGTGTCAAGGGTACAATCTATGCTTATAAAAAGGGAAGGGCAAGAATCTAAAAATCATTTAACAAATGGTTTTTATTTGTATTTATTTTAATTAGCTCGTGTTTACAAGTAACAAACAGTAAGTATGAAAGGTTAAAATCCCTCCCACTGTGTTCCCTATCCCAGTACTACTGCCTGCTGCAAATGCAATCATTATGACTAGTTTCTTTTTTTTTAATATTTTATTTATTCATTTTCAAGGAGGGAGGGAGGGAGGGAGGGAGAGGGGGAGAGGGGGAGAGGGAGAGGGAGAGGGAGAGAGAGAGAGAGAGAGAGAGAGAGAGAGAGAGAGAGAGAGAGAGAGAGAGAGAGTCTTATGTGGGTACTGGGGAATTGAACCTGGGGCCCTAGGCACTGGAGGCAAGTGCCTCAACCATTGAGCTGTCTCTCCAGCCATGACTAGTTTCTTAATACAGGGTTTTAAGAAGGCCTTGGAACTCTAAACCTTTAACCCCAGAACTCTGGAGGTGAGGGCAAGAGACTGGGCAAGGGAAAGGGGGGGGGACTGGGCTAGAGAGATGGATCCATGGTTGAAGGTGCTGGCTTGCAAAGTCTGCCAGCTGGGGTTCAATTTCCTCAGTACCCACATAAAGCCATATACAAAAAGTGACACATGTGTCTGAAGTTCATTTGCAAGAGGCTCTGGTGCACCTATACTTTCTCTCATGCATATGCTACTTTCACTTGTTCTCTCTCTCTCTCTCTCTCTCTCTCTCTCTCTCTCTCTCTCTCTCTCTCTCTCTCTCATAAATAAAACACTTGACATTTACCAAAAACAAAAACAAATGGGAGCCGGGCGTGGTGGCAAGTTCAAGGCCACCCTGAGACTACATAGTGAATTCCAGGTCAGCCTGGACTAGAGGGAGACCCTAACTCAAAAAACCTCTTTCACCATTGTGGAACATCCTCTGGATCTGGATCTGTATGTAACCTCAATAAATCCCTTCCTCCCATAACTATGCCTGGTTTACAGGTTCATCACAGTGGCATGTGGTTGATTGAGACAGATACCTTCCAGAGAGTTGTTGGCCAGGGAGGCCTTTGATGTCCCCAAAACATTATAAGTTATTGCCAAGTCTCCTCGTTTCCTACCAGAACTAGATGATAAGACAATACTACTCAAGACTTTGCATGCAATGGGAGGTGGAGCCAGAAGAATCTGGAAGCTGGCTCACACCACATACACAGCAGCAAAACAAGGGAAACCCTGTCTCAAAGAGGGCAGGAGTCAACAGATACCTGGCAGTTGTCCTCTGACTTCTATTCATGACCTATAAATACACACACATACACACACACACACACACACACACACACACACACACACAGATTTTAAAAAGTAAAATTACCCAGCATAGTGGCACATGGCTTTAATCCCAGCACTTAAAAGGCAGAGGTAGGAGAATTACTGAGTTTGATGCCAACCTGGGACTATAGAGTGAGTTCCAGGTCAGTCTAGGCTAAAGCAAGGCCCTACCTTGGAGGGAGGGGGGAGTAAAAGTATTAGGGCTCAGGAGATGGCTCAGTGGGTAAGAGCTCTTGTAACACAGGCATGAGAACCTGAGTTTGAATCCCCGGCACTCATGTAAATAAAAAGTATGGTGGTACATACTTGCAATCCCAGCATTTAGGAAGCAGAGATAAGAATTCCCAGGATAGGGCTGGAGAGATGGCTCAGCGGTTAAGGCACTTGGCTCTAGTGCCTAAGGCCCCGGGTTCAATTCCCCAGGTCCCACATAAGCCACACCCACAAGGTGGTGGCCCTGGTGCTCACTCGCTGCGCGTTCTCTCTCTCTCTCAATCTCTCTTCTTGAAAATGAATATTTTCTAAAAAAAATTCCCAGGATAAATTGGCTAGCTCTAGACTCAATGAGAAACCCTGTCTCAATAATAAGGAAGAGAACAAATGAAAAAGACATCCAAGGTAGATCTCTGACCTACACATGCATGTATACACATAAGCACACACACATGTTCATACCACATACACATACAAAAAATATGAATTTTTTTTTTAAATTTAAACTGGGCATAGTAGTACACACCTTTAATCCCAGCACTTGGGAGGCAGAGGTAGGAGGATCGCCATGAGTTCGAGGCCACCCTGAGACTACATAGTGAATTCCAGGTCAGCCTGGGCTAGAGCGAGACCCTACCTCGAAAAAAAAAAAAAAAGGCAATAAATAAGAAACAAAAATCAAACAAAACTCTTCCTATGTACTCTGAAGGTTTTAAGTTTTTTGTTTTGTTTTTTTGGTTTTTCAAGGTAGGGTCTCTTTCAGAGGTCCTTAATGCTACATTTAGTGCATAAAAACTTGGAACATTGTTCCCACAATAACTTGAGAATTGGGCTGGAGAGATGGCTCAGCGGTTAAGGCACTTGCCTCCAATGCCTAAGGCTGCGGGTTCAATTCCTCAGGACCCACATAGGCCAGACCCACAAGGTGGTGGCCCTGGTGTGCGCTCACGCGCTCTCTCTCTCTCTCTCTCTCTCTCTCTCTCTCTCTCTCTCTCTCTCTGCTTGAAAATGAATAAAATACTTTAAAAAAATAACTTGAGGGCTGGAGAGACGGCTCAGCGGTTGAGGCACTTGCCTCCAGTGCCTAGAGCCCCAGGTTCAATTCCCCAGGACCCACATAAGCCAGACTCACTCTCTCTCTCTCCCTCCCTCTCTCTCTCCCTCTCTCTCTCCCTCTCTCTCTCCTTGAAAGTGAATAAATATTTTTAAAAAATAATAATAACTTGAGAATTAAAAATAATAGGGGGGCTGGAGAGATTGCTCAGTGGTTAAGGCACTTGCCTCCAGTGCCTAAGGCCCCAGGTTCAATTCCCCAGTGCCCACATATGCCAGACCCACAAGGTGGTGGCCCTGGTGCGCGCTCTCTCTCTCTCTCTCTCTCTCTCTCTCTCTCTCTCTCTCTCTCTCTCTCTGCTTGAAATTGAATAAATAAAATATATAAAAAAAAAATAGTAGGGGGGCTGGAGAGATGGCTCAGTGGTTAAAGCACTTGCCTAGAAAGCCTAAAGACCTGAGTGCGATTCCCCTGTACTAACATAATGACAGATATACAAGGTGGCACACGCATCTGGAATTTGTTTGCAGGGACTGGAGGCCCTGAAGCACCCATTCTCTATCTGCCTCTTCCCCCCACCTATATATATATTAAAATATTTTTTAAAATAACAGGGCAGGCCTGGTATGGTAGCACATGCCTTTTATCCCAGCACTCGGGAAGCAGACGTAGGAGGATTGTCCTGAGTTCCAGGCTATCCTGAGACTACATAGTGAATTCCAGGTCATCCCGGGCTTTAAAATAAAAAAACAGGGCAGGTTATGCCACTTCCAAGATCACAATGTTGAGATTAGAGAGCAGATAACTTATTTTATAGGAGTACTGGATGGAGTACCACACCTGAGCTGGCAGGCTTGCAAGCAGGTGCCTTTAACAGCTGGGCCATCTTCTCGGCCCAACATAGCTTATTTTATTAGAAAACTTACCTAAAAGTAAAAATCTGAAGCCTTCATTATAGTTTTTCATGCAAATGCTATACTGAGTATTGAATTCATTA
Source organism: Zapus hudsonius (assembly GCA_004024765.1). Classification (NCBI taxonomy): domain Eukaryota; kingdom Metazoa; phylum Chordata; class Mammalia; order Rodentia; family Dipodidae; genus Zapus; species Zapus hudsonius. The sequence continues at coordinate 4,730 of PVHP010052665.1, forward strand.
CAGTAGCATTCTGGTAAGCCACACTGAAGGTCAAATCACAGCACGTGTTAATATTGCATTATCCATTGGGATTTATGGCAGCTGAGTGAGTGCACTGTGATACTTATTCATGGTCCCTTTTTCTCAGGTAAGAAAATCTCTCATTTTTGACTAGGAACATACCATCTGCAGAAAAAAAACTATATTCTCCAGCTTCTCTTGCAGCTGTTTGTGACCCTATGATCCAGTATAATCAAAGGGACACAGCAGAAGAGATCTGTGTGACTTCGGCAAAGTATCTTCACAGAAGGCAATGTCCTGTATGTGCCTTTTCCCCCTTCCTGCAGTGAAAATGCAGAACTGAGGTGGAAAACTGGAAAAGCTATCTTTGACTGCAGGGGAAAGCCACTAATGAGCACGAGGGTACCACACCGGCTCAGGACTGTCTGAGACATGTGAAGAGGAAGCTTCTATCATGTTTAAGCAAGTGTTATCTTTGATTTCTGCTACTCGCTGCTGAACCTTATCTTGCAATGAAAGAATACTGTATGTACTAAGTACTTTGTTAAGCAATTTTCAACACATTTTAACTTAGTAGAATCAAAATAAAAACTTTTTTTTTCTCTTTGGTGATGCCGAGGACTGAACCAGATCTCGAGCATGCTAGCTAAACAAGCTCTGTTCCAGTGAACTATAGTGGTAACACTTGCTTTCCGGAGATAGGGGGTCCAGCCTAACCTCCAACTTTCATCTTCTTCCTGCCATATCCCAAATGCTGTGATTATAGATGGACACCACCAGGCCTAGGGGGACAAAAGTAATTTTTTTTTTTTTTTGGTTTTTTGACGTAGGGTCTCGCTCTAGTCCAGGCTTAACCTGGAATTCACTATGTCATCTCAGGGTGGCCTTGAACTCATGGTGATCCTCCTACCTCTGCCTCCCGAGTGCTGGGATTAAAGGCACGCGCCACCACGCCCGGCCGAAAGTAATTTTTAATGATGCAAATAATTACAGAAAACCAGGTGTGAGGGTGCACATCTGTAATTCCAGCTGTTGACAGAAGGCAGAAAATCAGGAACTTAAAGTCAGCCTCTCATACAAGAGATCCTTTAAAAAAAAATTAAGAGCTGGGCGTGGTGTTGCAGTTTGAGATGGTGCATACTTTTCATCCCAGCATTCAGGAGGCAGGTCATAGGATCACTCTGAGTTCGATGCCACCCTGAGACTACATAGTAAATTCTAGGTCAGCCTGGGCTAGAACAAGGCCCTGTCTCAAAAAAAAAAAAACATAGCCGGGCGTGGTGACGCACGCCTTTAATCCCAGCACTTGGAGGCAGAGGTAGGAGGATTGCTGTGAGTTCAAGGCCACCCTGAGACTACATAGTGAATTCCAGGTCAGCCTGGCCTAGAGTGAGACCCTACCTCTAAAACAAAAAAAAAAAAAAAAGGAAAAAAAATTAAACCTAAAGAAGCTAGAGAGTGCATGTCTAGCATGTACAACATCCTAGGTTCAATCCTCAGTGCTGCATAAACCAGGTGTGGTGGTACACACCTGGAATTCCAGCACTGGGGACGGAGGGAGAAGGATGAGAAATTCAAGTCTCCTCAGCTACACAGCATATGAGACTGTTACACAAAAATAATAACAATTATAATAAATAGCCAGACATGGTTGCGTATGCCTTTAATCTGAGCACTCAGGAGGAAGAGGTAGGAGGATCACTGTGAGTTCAAGGCCAGCCTGGGACTATACAGTGAGTTCCAGGTCAGCCTGGGCTAGAGTGACACCCTACCTCAAAAGAGAGAAAGAAAGAGAGAAAGAGAGAAGTTAGCATATTTTAGGTGAAAATAAAAGCGATTTTTTTCATAGTATACATATATTAAAATGGTTATACCTACTCTGAAAATTAAAACATAATTCACCTATTAAGCTATAGGCTTATAACACTATCTGTTTTTCCTGCACTGTTGACCATGGCTAAATTTGTTCTTAGGCGAGAATGAATACTGCCTGTAACAAGTCCTTTGGGGAAAAATGATCTACCTTAAGATCTGCCCCCAAACATGCTCTGAAGGAAATACATAGCTGTGAAAGGAGACAGCCTAAGTAGATGAATGTATTTCAGTCACTCTAAAATGCTCAATGCTCTATACTTGCGCACCACAGGTCTAAAGGACTTGAATTGGCAGCTTTTTTTTTTTCATTATCAAAAGAAATAAAAAAAAATGTATTTACAAATAATGGCATCTTAGATTCAATTGTTTTAGAATATATCTACTTTCACATTTATGCATAAATACTGTTGTAAAGAAAGTTTCTGCTTTTAAAGGTTTACAATTTATTAGAAATAAACTAATTAGTACTGAAATACAGTTTTTCTTGTTTTTTTATTGATGCTTCCATAATTATAGACCATAACCATTATGATTCCCTCCCACCCCCCCCCTCATATCTCTTCCCCCTCTCAATTAGTCTCTGTTTTGTTTCTGTGTCATCATCTTTTCCTCCCATTATGTGTAGGTATTATCAGGCATTGTGAAATCATGAATATCAATGCCATTTTGTATCTGGAAGCTTTTTTTTTTTTTTTTTTTTAAAGACAGAATCTTGCTATGGGTGGCCCTGGATAGCCTGAAATTCACTATGTAGACCAGGCTGTCCTTGAACTTGCAGCAATCCAATTTCTGACTCCCAGGTACTAGCATTACAAGTATATACCACCATGCTAGACTAAAATATAAAAATAAACATTAAAGCCGGGCGTGGTGGCGCACGCCTTTAATCCCAGCACTCGGGAGGCAGAGGTAGGAGGATTGCCGTGAGTTCAAGGCCACCCTGAGACTACATAGTGAATTCCAGGTCAGCCTGGACTAGAGCGAGACCTTACCTCGAAAAACCAAAAAAATAAAAATAAAAAAAATAAATAAACATTAGCCAGGTGTGGTGGTGCACACCTTTAATCCTAGCACTCAGAAGGCTGAGATAGGAGGATCACTGTGAGTTTGAGGCCAGACTGGGCTAGCTAGAGTGAGATCCTGCCTAAAAAAAGCCAAAAAAATATAAGTTAATCAATTAATTAAAAACCATTACTACAAGGTATAAAGTGATAAAATGAATGGGAAGGTTAAAGGCGGTTAGGGCGATGGCTCAGCAATTAGGGAACTGCTTACAAACCTGCCTGCATGCATTCAATCCTCCCTAGCCCCCACCCATGCCAAGTGGATCTCATGTAAGATTCTAACACTATAGCAATGGGAGGCAGAGCCAGGACAATCCAGAAGCTCAGGGCTAGAGACTGACCTTCCCAGCAGCAAAAAAAAAAAATACACTGTCTGACAGAAGGTGGAAGAAGAGCACAGTCTAGGGCCGTACCACCCTCAATGCGACTGATCTCATCTGATCTCGAAAGAGAACAGACACCCTGAGGTTATCCTGTGACCTCCACAGGATGCATGAACACCCCCCACACACACACACACACAGACAAATAAAATTTTAAAAAGGCCAAAAAGTAAATAATGAGCTAGGAAAAGAAGGTACTTTGGAGCAGGAAAGAAGAGTGGCAAAAACAAGACTTCAGGCAGTGTGCCCTCAACAGTTTTAAATTGAAGAGATTAGATCTGAGGCAAGAACAGGAAGAAAGTAAGAAATAAATGATACCTCAACAAAAAATGAGGGAAAAGATGAATAACATGAGGTTTCAGTCATATCTCCTATGAAACAGCAATGGCCTCCAATAAATACACAGCAGTGATTGAAGATTTTTCTACCGTGCCATCTCTCTCAAATCCACAAGATTTTTGACAGTATTCTTTTCAGGAGTAGGACCTTAGTTCCCTTCCTTTGAATGCAGGCTCTATTTAGTGACTTGGTTATAATACAATGATAGAAATGACTATATGTGAGGTCCAAGACCAGATCATAAAAAGCAGAGGCAGGCAGGCAGGCAGGCTCACATGTGCACTCTCAGCATCTGTTCTGGAGGAAGTCAAATGCCATGTCACTGAGGTCATTCAACTTCTATGGAGAGCTCCTTGTGGCCAACAATGGAGGCTTTTCCTGTTCACAGCCATGGGAGTGAGGCATAAAAGAAATAAATCCTCAAAAGTTTTTTTGTTTGTTTGTTTTGGTTTGGTTTGGTTTTCGAGGTAGGGTCTCAATCTAGCCAGAGCTGACCTGGAACTCACTCTAGTCTCAGGCTGTCCTCGAACACCAGCAATCCTGCCTCTGCCTCTGTTAGGATGAAAAGGCATGCACCACCACACCCAGCTGTCACCACATTTGAGGCAATAGATATTGCAGGCCTATGGTATTTTGTGTCTCTAAAACACTTCTTCATCTTCTAACAGTCATTATGTATACCCATGCAAACCAAACAGTAATTGCTAGACGGTTATTCTCTTCATCTTTGTGCCCTGTAAGGCTTAACCTAATCAAATGTCAAGTATTGGTTTATTATTTGTTGAAAGGTTCTTGCAAGTGTCTACACAACTGACCAGTTTTTTTGAAGTGATTAAACCTTGAATTTGAGCACAGCTAGTAGAGTGAAGTGAAAAAGAAAAGCGCTGATTTCATTCTTCAGATTGAGATGGAATGAAGGATAATGGAGGCAACAATCAAATACAACTCCAGAATGATAGGTACAGAAGTTTAAAAAAAGCAGGTTTTATTTTCACCCTAAATGTGCATGTGTATATTAAATTACTTGCAGAAAAATAGAACAGGGAGACTACTAGGGTGCGGGGAGATGACTGAGTGGGTAAAGTGTGCGCTGCACAGGCATGAGGATCTGAGTTCGGATTTCCAGCACCCATGTAAAAATTCCAGCTGTGACCACCCACTCTGCGGCGCCCGGCGGAGAGGTCCAGTTCAGCCCCGCTCTGGGAGTGCCCCAAAGCCACAGGGAAAATGGTGGAAAATTCACCATCGCCATTGCCAGAAAGAGCGATTTATGGCTTTGTTCTTTACTTAGGCTCCCAGTTTGGCTTCATACTTTTATCTCGTGTGGGCGTTTATTCCTGAACCATGGCTAAACTCCTTAGACTTAACCTATTGGCCTCAAAAGTATTGTGCAGCCGGCACACTCAGGAGGCAGAGGTAGGAGGATCGCCATGAGTTCAAGGCCAGCCTGAGACTGCATAATGAATTCCAGGTCAGCCTGGGCTAGAGCGAGACCCTACCTCGAAAAACCAAAAAAAAAAAAAAAAGTATTGGGCAGTGGCATTACCTGTCTACCTTCTTATTGCTATAATTGGTTATGTGCTCTTATTTGGAATTAACATGATGAGTACTTCTCCACTCAACTACATTCACACCATCACAGATGCAAAACTATGCAAAAAATCAACAGAAGAACTATCGGGGCGTGGTGGCGCACGCCTTTAATCCCAGCACCAGGGAGGCAGAGGTAGGAGGATCACTGTGAGTTCAAGGCCAGCCTAAAACTACATAGTGTGATCAAGGTTAGCCTAGGCTAGAATGAGACCCTACCTAAAAAATAAAAATAAATAAATAAACTGCTCTTGGCTGGATACACTTCCCCAGCATAGCCTGGTTCTGTCAGAGAGGGAGAGAGAGGGAGGGAGTCTGGGCCACCCCAGGGAGCTCACACATGCAGACACACGCCTGCATTCCCACCTGCTCACACTCCCACTGAACTTAGTGTCATGCACACATATACACAAACAGGAAAGGGGTCAGGCATCATGTAGAAGAGCTGATAAATATGCCCATGCATGCCCTGTGAGCATATGCTGGAATGGGGCTTTGCAGGAGAAGCTCGCCCAAACGAGCACTCTGTCTAGAGATGCCGGTGGCCAAGCTTGCACACAAGCTCTCTTTCAGGAAAGTGCAAACCAGCCATGTAAACAGTGTTTCCTATAGAATGGTGTCCTTTATTGCTAGGAAAGAGGGCACTAGCTCCGGCTCAAAAGAACTTTCTTCGTAAGAGACAAAAGGAATGTGGCCGTTAAAAATGGATGGGATCCCAGCCGGGCGTGGTGGCGCATGCCTTTAATCCCAGCACTCAGGAGGCAGAGGTAAGAGGATCACTGTGAGTTCGAGGCCAGCCTGAGACTACAGAGTGAATTCCAGGTCAGCCTGGGCTAGCTCAAAAAAACAAAATAATAATAATAATAATAATAATAAAAATAGATGGATGGGCCGGGCGTGGTGGCGCACACCTTTAATCCCAGCACTCGGGAGGCAGAGGTAGGAGGATCACCATGAGTTCAAGGCCACCCTGAGACTACATAGTGAATTCCAGGTCAGCCTGGGCTAGAGTGAGACCCTACCTCGAAAAACAAAACAAAAAAAAAAAAG
>PVHP010052666.1:0-11016 GCA_004024765.1 Zapus hudsonius
TCACACACACACACACACACACAGAGAGAGAGAGAGAGAGAGAGAGAGAGAGAGAGAGAGAGAGAGAGAGAATAGAATTTTGTTTAGCTCAGTTTTGGAGGCTGGAAATCCAGACAACATTACACAGGTTCTGGCAAGGTCCCCATGGGCTGCCTCACAGCATGGAAAAAAATGATGAATGCATGTGCATCTCTGTGTGGTATCTCTTCCTCTCCTTATAAATCCATCAAGATGCATTGGAAGGGGTTCCATCCAAATGACATAATTCAATGTAATTTCTTCTTAAAGGTCCTACTTCTAAACACCATAATCAGATTTTTCCACCTTCTTAATGGAATTGATGAATGGCTCGTGCATGTGTTTGAGAGGACAAGTTTTCAAAACACACCATTTGCCATGTGTACTTCAGCATGTTCCAATCATGATGCTTGCTAGACCTTAATAAGGATTATTAAATGTTAACTGAATACTGGCTTTTAGCATTCTTTAAAAGCATGGCAGAAAGACCTCAGAGTCTGGCCTCCAGGACCTTCCCCCCTCCTGTGCCAATGTCTCTGTGTGACCCCCCCCACCTTCAGTGTGGGTGGGACTATGACTTGCTTCTAACCTGTGGAACATGGTATAGTGATAAGTTGTCATTCTCATGATTATGGTACATTGATATAAGACCCTATCTCAGCTGATAAAAGCAAAGATACAGACTGGGCTAGATCAAACTTCAAAACTTTGATTATAGGAAACAAAAGAATAAGGCAACCTGTGGGATAGAAGAAAATATTTGCACACCAACACCTGTGGACAGTGACTAGCAAAAAGGTAACAAATCAGAAAATGACAAATGATAGTGAGAATGTAGAGAAATTAGAACCTTTGTACACCATTGATGGCAATCTAAACTGTATAACCATTAGGGAAAACAATTTGGAGAATGCTCAAAAACTGAAAAAGTGAACTAGCATATGATCTCACTTCCCAGTAAATATGAAGAAGAACTGAAAGCCAGGTGTGGGGGCTCACACATGTAATCTCAGCAATTGGGGGACTGAGGCAAGAGAAGTGCCGCTATTTTGAGGTCAGTATGTGTGACACAGTGAGTTCAGGCTAGCCTGGGCTACAGAGTGAGATCCTGACTCATAAATAAGCAAACAATTGCAAATAGGATCTTGAAGAGTTATTTTCACAATCATGTTCACAGCGGCATTATCACCTTAGCCAAGAGACAGAAACAATCTAAATATCCATGAATGAATGAAAAGATAAAGAAAGGAAAAAAATCAGGAAGACTGCTCAGCAGTTACAGGCACTTGCTTGCATAGCCTACTGGCCTAGGTTCAACCCCCAGGCCACCCATGTAAACCAGATTCAAAAAGTGGTGCATTATTGCCAGGTATGGTGGTGCATGCCTTTAATCTCAGCACTCGGGAGAGTCAGAGGTAGGATTGAGGTGAGTTCAAAGACATCTTAAGACTACATAGTGAATTTCAGGTTAGCCTGGGCTAGAGTGAGACCCTACCTGGAAAAACAAAAACAAACAAACAAGTGGATTAAGTGTCTGGTAATTTCTGTGCAGTGGCTAGAGGGCCTGGCATTCCCATTAATACACACATACACACACACACACACACACACACACATGCAAATAAATAAAAAATTCTGTCCTGGGCTACAGCACAAATGAACCTTGAGGTGTTCTGCTAAGTGAAATAAGCCACTTGCAAAAAAAAAAAAGTCAAATTCTGAGTTCAATCCTGTAATTTGGGGACTAGAGATAGCTTAGTCAGTAAAGTACTTGCCTTTTAAGCATGAGGACCTCAGTTCAATCTCTAGAACCCACATTTTAAAAAGCAGGTCCATGGGCTTGAGAGAGGCTCAGTGGGTAAGGTGTGAGGACTGGAGTTCAGGTCCCCAGAACCTTACGCCTGTAATCCTAGCACTCCTATGGCAAGATGGGAGTTGGAGAAAAGAGTCACTAAAAGCCTGTAGGTCAACTAGTGTGGTGCACCCAAAGGTGAACAACAAAAACAAGTTGGAAGGTGAGAATTAACACCTGACATTGTCCTTTGACCTCCACACATGCAGCATGGTACACACCCCCACATTCAAGAACATGTACACACAGGAACGTGAACACATACACACACAGAGATTTTTGTTATTTTTTTGGGGGGGGGAGGAGTACCTCGAGGTAGGGACTCCCTCTAGCCCAGGATGACCAGGAATTCACTATGTAGTCTCAGGGTAGCCTCGAACTCATGGTGATCCTCTTACCTCTGCCTCCCAAGTATTGGGATTGAAGGTGTGTGCCACCACACCCAGCTTCAAATGTTTTTTTTTAATCCAGGTTTGGTGTTGCACCCTGTAATCCCATTGTAGAGGAGGCAGAGACAAGCATATTACTGGGGCTTGGTGGCTAGCTAGACTAGCCTAATATGTGAAGTTCTAGGCCAATGAGAGACAAGAAAAGTGGACAGCCTTTACAGAAACGACACCATGACACCAGAAGTTGTCCTCTGGTCTCCACAGCCATACACATACACACACACATACACACACACACACACACACACACACACACACACACACACACACACACACACGCCCACCAAGTGATTCAAACTTCTAAAAACAAAATGTAGAATATAGCTACCAGGGTCTTGGGTGATGGAAAATGGGAAGCCATTATACCTGGGTACAGAGTTTCACCATTTGCAAGTTGAGAAAGTTCTCGAGTGCTTCAGCACAATGTGCATATGAACATTACTATACTATACACTTTAAAATGTTCAGATAGGCTAGGCACAGCAGTGCTTACCTTAAATCCAAGCACTTAAGAGGCAAGGTAGGAAGATCTTTATGAGTTTGAGGCCATCCTGGGCTACAGAGTGAGTTCCAGGTCAGCCTAGGCTACAGAAAGACCCTGTCTCAAAAACAATAGCCAGGAGTTGTGGCACACGCCTTTAATCACAGCACTCGGGAGGCAGAGTTAGGAAGAATTCCAAGAGTTCAAGGCCACCCTAGGACTACATAGTGAATTCCAGGTCACCCTGGGCTAGAGGGAGACCTTCTTTAAAAACCAAATCACCACCACCAAAGGGTTCAGGTAAGGCCAGGTGGCATGTATCTGTAATGCCAGCACTTGAGAGTCAGGAGGATCGAGACTTCGCAAGACTAGTCTGACTCTGTCTCAAACCACAAAGCACAACTAAAAATGGTTAAGATAATCAATTAACAATTGCAATGTGTTTTTATCCAAGCAGAAATTTTTGGTTTTGTTTTTTCAAGGCAAGGTTTAACTCTAACCAGACTGACCTGGCACTCACACTGAAGCCTCGAGCTGGCCTCAAACTCATAGTAGCCTTCTTAACTCAGTCTCCCAAGTGCTGTGCCACCATGCTTGGTTCAGGGGGAAAAACTTTTCAAGACTCTATCTTGTTAGTAGAATATTCTAGAGAAGTTTCCGATTTATAAATCACCATACTGGAAAAGGCCAAATAGCAAGGAATCACAGGAAGCCTCTAGAAACTGCAAATTGTCTTTAGATGTTAAGGGCAGCCAGAAGCTTAGCTCCAGGGCCAAGGAAATGGCTCAGTAAGTCAGGAAAAGTGCTTGCTTTGAAAGCATAAGGACTTGAGTTCAATCCTGAGAACCTACATAGAAATGCCACATGTGATGGTGACCTGTAATCCCAGCACTGGGGAGACAGAGACAGGAGGATCCTGGGGGTTGCTGGCCAGCCAGCCAGTCTAGGCTAAATGGTGTGCTCCAGGCCAATGAGAGACAGTGTCTCAAAAAAGATGATGGCATCCCTAAGGAATAACACCTGAGGTTGTCCTCTGGCTCCAACAGTGTGCATACACACACACACACACACACACACACACACACACACACACACTTTAGAAAAAAAAGAAGCTATGTCCCACAGTGAAGAAATGAATTCTGCCATTCTGCCAACATAATAACTTGGGTGAATTTGGACATGGATTGCCCCACATGAGAACATAGCCTGGCTACAAACTTGAGCAGAGGACCCATTTCAGCCAAACACTCTATGATAATCAATGTGTTTGACATTAAGTTTCTGAGGATTTGTTATATGACAATAGATATCTAATACAAAAGGGATGATAGGTGCTTGCCTGCAAAGCCTGCTGGCCTGGGTTCGATTCCCTAGTACCACATAAAGCCACAAGCACAAAATGGTGCAGATATCTGGAGTTCATCATTCAGTGGCAAGAGTCCTAGGCATGTCCATACTATCTCTTCTCTTACAGATAAATAATAAAAAATATTTTTTAAAAAACTATTTTCGGTGGAGAGCAATGGTATTAGTTATAAACATTCACAACTCCACCACTCCCTAACATTTACAATTTTGTAATTTCTGTGAGTTTCAGGTTTTCTCAACTGTAAAGATGAAGCTATAACATTTGCTTCAAAATAGTTGTGAAGGGCTAGAGAGATGGCTAAGCAATTAAGGTACTTGTCTGCAAAGCCTAAGGACCCAATTAGATTCCATGTAAAGTCAGATGCATCTGGAGTTTGTTTGCAGCAGCTGGAGGCCCTGGGACACCCATTCGTTCTCTCTTTCTCTCTTTCGCTATATCTCTCTTCTCTCTCTGCTTGCAAATAAATAAATAGTTTTAAATAACTGTAAGAGTCAAATGAGATAATTAGTTTAACTGTTTTCCTTCCTTCCACTCTCCTCATATTCTGTACTTCTAAATTACAGGAACTCCCTTTCTCACAAAGATTAAAATCTGCTAGACTGAACTTTAATCACATCCATCTGGAAAAGTAAGCTGTATACTCTGAGGGATAGTTGTCAAACTTGGTGATCCTTTATAATCCCCAAGTACCTAGCATGAGATGTAAGAATTACTTGTTGATCTGTTGACTTATTTATTCACCAAACAAAAGTTAACCAAATGCCAGGTTCAATCATTATCCTAAAAAAACCTAAGCAGCCCAAATCAAAAATGGCTTTGTTTTTGCTTCAACAGGAAGTTATTCTTGGTGCTGAGTCATGGCGATCTAATGTAAATTGAGATCTAATTTATTGCTATCAATTAGTGTATCAATCTCTTTCAAGTGCCCTAGCATTGTAAACTGAAGCAGAGGAGGAACCAGCCTGTTGATCCATGAGGTCATGATCTAGTTTCTAGAAGCCCGAGGTGTCAGGAAATATACCTCGAGCACTAACTCAGATGAGAATCAATACTATTTTTAAATATTTTTGAAAAAGATATTGCATAAACTCTTGGTGACTCACTAAGCATTGAATCCCAAGAGAGTGGGAGGAATGACATAATGTTTTTCTGCTTTCTTTTCTACATACAGTATATTGCTAGTCAGTAAAGGCAGAGTCACTTGGTGAATGTTAAGAGTGGTCATCGAGTAATATTCCAACCCTGGTTCTCCATATTATGGCCTGTGTACCCCTTTTATGCTTTCTCTCACTGCCAAGAGCATCTTTTGACTCATTGTGGATCCCAGGCAGCGCCAAGGACACAGGGCCCTGAACAGATCTGAGAAAGTCCCTTGTAAAAGAGAAGTCATTCCTGGGAGGCCTGAACACAAGTGTTCCATCCACTATGATCTAGAAATGACTACATGTTAACCCAGCTGGTCCCAAACATATTGGTCTCAGGACATTTAAATTTTGGCCATCTTGGGAAAGTCTAGAAGACATAACACAGAGGCACATATCCTTTTAGTCACTAGAGCAATGATGTCATCACACATCCTGTAAGGTTAGAATGATTTCACAATAAAAAGTTAAAGGTAGCCGGGCCTTTAATCCCAGCACCTGAGAGTCCTGAGACTATATAGTGAATTCCAGGTCAGCCTGGGCTAGAGCTAGACCCTACCTCAAAAAACCCAAAAGAATCTAAGATGAAATAAATACATAATGAGATAAGCAAAACTGAGATAGTTTTTACAGAAGCAGACCTTCACTAAAGGAAATTATGAAATACATACCTCCGTCGGAAGGAAAGGGTTTCTAGAAAGAACAAAGATTTCAACAAGAAGGGGAAAGTAGGAAAGAAAATATTTTAGCTCTAAAGATTACAAGTATGAAGAAAAGAAAATAAGGATTCTAAAGAGCTGACCTTGGGAATTTCTAACAAGCACATTCCTTTAGTCATCAAAGCAATGACATCATCACAGCTCAAGTTACCTCTGGAAAATTCCACAGAAGAGTGTAAAAGGCAGATGACCATAAGGACATCACGGATCACACTTTAGAATAGCTGTTCCATTCCTTCTCCCAGCTCCTAAGACCAGGTCTCCTGAGTTTGCTTTCCTTAGATGGGTTAGTTACTCAGAGGGAATCCCCATTGCCATTTTCCCTTCATAAAGGTTACTGGGGGACACGCCAGCACCCAGGTAGAATTTCCGGGAAGGCTCTTCACGACGCCACTAGAGAGCGCCGCTGTAAAACAACCCAGTGCCCCACACCCAGCCTCCATCCTGCCCGGCTCTCGCATGCGGGTTCTCAAGAGCGTCTGGAAGAGAATGGTGTACCAGCAAAAGGGGCGGTGCCTCGTCCTCATAGATCGAGGTACCTTCATGTCGTCATCGGGGCAGGGCTTCTTAGCGTTGAAAAAGAGCGGCGCTGCGCGGCTCCGATGCGCAGTTCGCAGTTTCCCGTGTGCAGAAGTATTTCTATCATTTCCCAAGGCTCCCTGGGTCATGGTGCCAGCCTGACTGAGAAGAGGACGCTTCCGGGAGACGAATGAGAAACCACCTCCTCCTGCTGTTCAAGTACAGGGGCCTGGTGCGCAAAGGGAAGAAAAGCAAAAGACGAAAATGGCTAAATTCGTGATCCGCCCGGCGACTGCCGCCGACTGCAGTGACATACTGCGGCTGATCAAGGTACGTAGGGGAGAGCCTGGACTCGCCCTGGGACTAAGGGGTCTGAAGAAGAGCCCAGCCCGAACCCCTTTCTCGGCCCGCCTTCCGGATCCCATGCCCGACACGCCCGATTGGACTCAGGCACCCTTGACCCGCTGCCCCGGCCCCTCCCTGAGCTCAGGCGGAAGCCTCATGACTTTCTCCTCCTCTCTTTCTCTGTCACCCCTCCCCTGTCCCAGGAACTGGCTAAATATGAATACATGGAAGACCAAGTAATATTAACTGAAAAAGGTAACGCAGCAGTGGCGCGGTGGGGGACAAGTGTCAGGTACCCGTCTCCTTCGCAGGTCAATACCTTCTCTGTTGTCCCTTTTGCAGATCTGCTAGAGGATGGTTTCGGAGAGCACCCTTTCTACCACTGCCTGGTTGCGGAAGTACCCAAAGAGCACTGGACTCCGGAAGGTAACCTCCCCCACCTGTCCCAAAACAACAGAGACCGTGTGTAGTAGAAATGACCTTACCGTAGCGTCTACACTGTACAACCCCTGAGTACACCGGCTGAGGTTACTTACCGAAAAGCTGGCTTGGAAATAACAGTCAGCCAGTGTTCAAATTACTGACAAAAAAAAATGATGTGCTCCACTATATACTAGGGAGGGGTAAAAGAGCTGTTAAGTATCAGCGTGCTGTGGATAACTGGAAAAATTAGGTATAATGGCATTTGTTGTAATTCGGTTTCATAAAATGGTTCTTGTTTGACCCTAATCTAACCTTTTTTTTGTAATTGTGTTAAATCACATTTTTTTTTCTTTAATTTGTCCCAATCTTCAGGTTACAGTCTCTAGCTTCGCCATGTACATGGCCCTTCCGTGTACATGGATGGGCGGGGAGGTAACTAAAAGATCCTTTACACAATAAAGTAGATGATCATGATAAATGAGGTAAGGTCCTATTATCACACACTTGAAACACGGTAGATCAGAAGCTATCACTTCCTATACTCGTTTCTTGTCTGTTTGCAAAGAAATAAAAAATGGCTAGAAAGTTTAATTCGAAATCTTTGCCTCCATCTGAAATTTATAGGCACACCCCTTAGGAGAGAGTCAAATCATTTTTTTTTTTTTTTGCTGTTGACTGGTCAGAAGACAGCTAAAAGGGGAAGTAGTTTGGGGTGGATGCTTTCTTAAAGTTTTCTTCTGACATCTGTTTCCTAACTTAGAGGAACTCATCAGAAAAAACAAGGGATGGGTAGCTTTTAGAAGTATGTGGGTGTTACATAATACCTATTTCTGGGTTGCTGCCTCTTCTAGCTTAAAAACTGGGGAAAGCAAATGGAAAATTTACAAATGGGAAGGCAAGTTCTGAAAATAAACGCATTTGGCTGATGTCTTGATCTTACAGAAGAATTAGTAAACTACAGATATTTACTATTCTGAGCTGTCATGTAAACCCACCTTTCTGCCACGTCAACATACCAATATATCATGAGGATGTGAATAATGTTTAGTTTAAGACCATAGCAGTTTCACTCTGGCAAGTAATGAAAGCATTCTCACTTCCTGAGTGTGAGATCCAGCAGACCACACAGTAGCTAGCCAGTTCACAGTTGTAGTCTGGCTTCAGCTAGCTCTAATGTGTGCTTTTTGTAAATACATGTCTGAGAACAGAGACGATCATCCATCAGTGGCCTGGACTTTACTAGCATAAAGGTCAGGAGACTGTCCAGCTCATGGCTACTTATTTCCATATACATGCATGTATAGTTCCTTAAATCTGCACTAGCCTTCTGATTCTGCTGCTACAGCTTACATGAATTATTTTTCTTCTCTACATCTCATGAGGTACTCTTATTACAGGACACAGCATTGTTGGTTTTGCCATGTACTATTTTACCTATGACCCATGGATTGGCAAGTTACTATATCTCGAAGACTTCTTCGTGATGAGTGATTATAGAGGTACTTAACAAGTTTGGAGTTGGGATGGTCTAAGGAGAAACCAAACTCTATGCCTTCAAAGTGACTTTTGAAATTAAATTATACTTCTCCTTCTTTCAGGCTTTGGTATAGGATCAGAAATTTTGAAGAATCTAAGCCAGGTATGTTTGACAGGGTCTCCCTGAACAGCCTAGACTGACCTGGAATTTACTATGTAGCTCGGCCTGGCTTGCCTCAGCCTTCCAAGTGCTGAGATTATAGGCATAGGCTACCACAACCAGCTGTCCTAGCTTTTGGTTTCTGAATTTGTAAAGGTCACTGGGTTATTGTTAAGATCGAATCAAAGCTGGGTATTGGCAAACAGGATGTCACCTGTTTTCTCTCTCGTGTGATAGGTTGCCATGAAGTGTCGCTGCAGCAGCATGCACTTCTTGGTAGCAGAATGGAATGAACCATCCATCAACTTCTACAAAAGAAGAGGTGCTTCGGATCTGTCCAGCGAGGAGGGATGGAGGCTCTTCAAGATTGACAAGGAGTACTTGCTGAAAATGGCAACAGAGGAGTGAGGAGGAGTGTTGGTGTAGAGAGTGACAACTTCCATTCTATTTTAGAATAAATTCTCAACTTATCTTGCTTTCTATCCTATATGTAGTGAAATAATAGAATGAGCACCCATTCCAAAGCTTTATTACCAGTGGCGTTGTTGCATGTTTGAAATGCGGTCTGTTTAAAATGGCAATCATATATGCAGTTTGGAGTCAGAATTCTTGAACATCTTTTGATTTAAAAAACAAGGTGGTGTGATCTTAATATATATGAAAAACTTCATTCTTGTGAGTCATTTAAATGTGTACAATGTACACACTGGTACTTAGAGTTTCTGTTTTGATTCTTTTTTAATAAACTACTCTGATATAATTATTTGGTGTGAGCATTTTTACTAATCTTTTCTTACACAGTGTTTTTCCAGTGAAGAGTCAAAAATAGCCAACAAACAGTTCTTAGGGGCTAGGGATGTAACACACGGGACAGCAACAAGGGTATTGGGGGAGGAACTTAAGTGAGCAAATGAAAAAAATTGAGGCCCATAATTGTCCCACTGTTATTCAAGTAGAATGATGAAAAATTGAAAAGAAAAAGCATCTGGTCCCCATCCACACAAAATGGTTTTTGGAGGTAAATGGATCATTTTGCTAATAAAATGACTAAAAATATTGTTTATACAAGAATTTTGTGACAAAAATTAAAGTTTGATGAGCAAATCAGATGAACTGGCATCCTATTAGAATTTATTTGTGGTACTGTGTTAACATAATGGCCCTCTAAAAGAAACAATATACCAGGGAGAGAAGTAGAAACTTTCTCAGAGGTGGAAAATGAATCCTAAGAAGCAAAGGGAAAACATCTGTGCACTCCTTTTATTACTCATTACATTGACCTATATTCCTAAATCTGCTCATTTCTGCGATAATGACAATGATAGCCAGTAAGAACCAACTGTAACTCATATCCACGGTTATGGTTTTCATAGGATACCTGAAAAGCAATAGCCTGTATCTCCATGTGCTCCAGGAAACAAATACTGAGCTCTTCATTAGAAGGGGGTTTAGATACCTATTCTGGCTTTTTTTGGTTGAGGTGGGCTCTCTCATGTAGCTAGGATGGCCTCAAACTCTCTGAAGCGGATGACCTTGGAGGCTCCTGCCTCCACATCTGAGAGCTGGGATTGCAGGTATATACCACTAATCCCAGGTTGTGTGATGCTGGGGATTGAGCCCAGGACTTCGTGTATGCCAGGCAAGCATCTACTAATTTACCTGCCACCTCAATCCTCCATAGGTATTCCTTTGGATCCCTTTCTTTTTCAGCATCCTAGATTAGAAGGCAGCCATATAGAAAAGTGTGTGATCCTGTGTTGTGTTGAACCCTACAGGGTTTACTGTTGACTCAGAGTATGCCATGAAATTGGGCTTCTAGAGCTACAGAAATGGCTGAGCAGATAAGAGCACTTCCTGTGCAAACATGAGTACCCACATCAACAGATGGGTGTGGTCACACCTGTCTGTCACCCCAGTCCCATAGGGTAGCCGAGACCCAAGAATCTCTGGAGCTCATAAATAAACAGGGAGCTCCAGGATCAGTAAGAGACTCTGATGCAAGGGGAAAACTGATGGGATACAACACTCCATCTTCTGCTCTGGCTACTGCAGCTGAGTGCACC
>PVHP010052667.1:0-10997 GCA_004024765.1 Zapus hudsonius
GAGAGAGAGAGAGAGAGAGAGAGAGAGAGAGAGAACGCCAGGGCCACCACCTTGTGGGTCTAGCATATGTGGGTACTGGGGAATTGAACCTGGGACCTTAGGCACTGGAGGCAAGTGCCTTAACCGCTGGGCCATCTCTCCAGCCCCTTAATTTTATACTTTCTCCCTTATCACTTCTTTCTCTCTTTTTGTTTTATTTATTTATTTATTTATTTATTTATTTATTTATTTATTTTTGAGACAAGATCATGTAGTTCAGGTTATTCTTGAACTCAGTATTTAGCTAAGGATGACTGTGGACTTCTAATGCTCCTAGCTACACCTTCCAAGTCCTGAAATTATTAATCTGTGTTGCTGCAACTGTTTCCATATCCTTGTATTTTTCTTATAATGTTGTTATTGTCCAAGTCATCTGGTCCTGACCCAGGTCTCATCACTGTCTATATTCAGTTAATTATCAAAATTAAATAGTAAGTCAAATATTAAGGACACACACACACTCACTCACAGAAAGCAGTAGTTTCTTGAAATATTTTACACGGTAAGATTTCTCATTATTTTTATTCTACTCTGTTTATTTATTTATTTTATTCTCTGTGTTAAAATGATGTATTTAACTAGCTAAATTGATTTTATGACCCACTAATGTTTTATTACTTATTCTTGATGAACTCTGCTTTCTTCTAGACATTTAAACTGTTGCTTTAAACTGCATCCTTAACTTTATTTAAGCATGATTTTCTCCTCTTAAGAACAACAGTATCAACACAAAGAAACTTTCCTTTCTCTTTCTTTGCCTGGTCTCTTCATCCTCATCATAGCCTGAAGGATCTCCATTTTTCCTACATAATTTAGCCTTTAGAAATTGATTTTTCTAAGCTCACTAGCTACCTCTGTATTTCTAAACCCAATTGGTATATTTAGGTTTTCTCTTGCTGAATATCTTCCTTCAGAAACTCTTTTCAACATGGTTGCTGTGACCCTCCACCTACAGGGTTTTCTTGTATTTCTCTAGCTTCTCCTTATTATAGGTCTTCTTTTCAGGCTCCTTCTCCTCCATATGGCTGTTCACTATTTCTCAAGACTCAAAATTCACTTTTGTCTCATTCTGCACTCACATTCTGCTGCAGCTTTATTATCCATGAGTGTGCTTCTGCCTCCCAGATGCTTATCTCCTGCCCCAGAGTCTCAGCCTTGTCTCTATTGGCATTTGGAACTGGACGGTTCTTGTCACTGGGGCTAGCCTATGCATCATATGATGTCCAGCAACATCCTTGGCCTTTACCCACCAGCCACAAGTAGCAACCTTTGCCTCCTCTAGTGGTGTTGCAACTATCCATTGTCTCCACAGTTGGTTGGTTGTTCTCAGGGACAGGGAACATTTCTGGCTGACAATCACTGTTCTATCCTGACCTGTCATCTGAAGTCTAGCCTTCATTTCCAAGGACCAAGTTTACATTTTCACATGGATGTTTCAAAGACATTTCAAATGTGCATATTTATTTATTTATTTATTTGTGTGTGTGTGTGTGTGTGTGTGTGTGTGTGTGTGTGTGTGTGTGTGTAAGGGAACTCCAGAGCCTTTGCCCAATACAAATGGGCACCAGATGCTTACACTGCTTTTTATGTCTGGTCTACATGGGTGGATTAGGAATTGATTGGGCTGGCTGTCAGGCTTTGCAAGCAAGTGCCTTTAACCTCTGAGATATCTTCCCAGCCCTACTGTATCAAATTTGAAGTTGATTTATCAGACCTGGCCCTCTTAGAATCCACTCATCCTGTATCTCAATCCTGAAAGCTTAGAGTTGTGCTTGGCATCTTCCTTTCCTTTCCCACACACTATATAATGTATTATTGAGCTCAGTCCCTTTAATGTGCTACACATCTGTCTTGAATCTATCTAGCTGTCTTCTCTTCTCGTTTAGCTCTTTTCCCCAATGATTCATTTCCACTCATGTCATCACTGTTTTTCTTCATCTAAGCTCAGACCTTTGAAATTAATGGAAGTTCAAGAATCCTTGATGATTTTCTTTCTACCTTTTCCTTTAGCAGCTTTATCAATTTGATTATTTTTTCTGTTAAAAAATCTTCCCAATTTTCTTTTCCTCAATGATATTAAACTTTCCCAACTCAAGTTTGAATTACAGCTCCATCCTTCTCACTACTCTTCCTGGCTCCAGCCTCTTTTCCCTCTGCTTATCATGTACCTGTATGTCCATGATCTTTCTGACATTCTATGAAACCTTTGTGTGTGTGTGTGTGTGTGTGTGTGTGTGTGTGTGTGTGTGTATGTTTATGTGTGTATGGACATACATACATATGGAGGTCAGAGCACAACTTCAAGGTATCAGTCCTTTCCTACCTTCTTTGGGACAGGGTCTCTCTTGTTTTACCACTGCTTAAACCAGACTAGCTGGCTTATGAGCTTCTGGATTCTCCTGGATCCACCTCCCATTGTTATAGATGTGTTGGGAATACAGAGCACCACCAATTTGCATCCAGCTTTATGTGGATGCTGGGGAGGATTGAATTTGGGTTAGCATGCTTTCAAGCAAGTGCCTTTAACCACTGGGCCATCGCCTCAGCCCCTTTCATTATTTTCAATCACCATGTTCTGGTTCATTTCTTTAATCACAAACTGAAAAAATGATACTGACTTTTCAGATTGTTCAGCTTAGATTTTGTAGCCTTTGTAAATGTGACACCTACCACCAAGATCTATAGCTGGCCCTGAAACACATGTGCCCTTTGCTACTGAAATGCTGATCTTTGTTACTAGAGTTTATCTGAATATTTGCCCGCATCATTCTCTTCTGTAACTCTACATTGTTTTTTTCTACATATTTTAAGCCTCATCTCTGAAGACAAGCTGGATGCATCTTCCCTCAGCTAACCTGGCCCACAGAGTGCCCTGTGCTCACTAATCCCCCATTTATCCATTTTGTCAATACTAAATTTGTTCTTAATTGCTTAATTTGTTTTTTATTTCATGCACAGTAGGTTTCCTACACCCAACTTGATTTCAAGTTTATTGAAAGCAAGATTCTCATCTTATATGTCATCCACATTCTCTATTTCATTGATCAGGATTACTGCACATAATGCCCATCTGATAAGTGTTTGAATAAATGTTACTAGATTTTACTATCCTTCTAGAGAAGACAAGGATTTCTTTCAGTTATTTTCCTCCCAGGAAATTCTTCCTCATATCTTTCTGGACTTCTTTCCTTTACAGCTTAAAACTTTATTGCCACATTGTAAACTCATGGAAGTATATACCAAATGCTTTTTATATGGACACACAAAAAACTGTGTTACCCGTTCACCACCTTGCACTGACATTAGAAAATAGTCTCAATGCACTACAGCTTTCAGTGTCTTATTAAAATTTTTACTCTTCTGCTGAAAATATTAGGACTGTTCTCTTGAACTCACTTTTGGGAATACGTTTTTTTTTTCATTTAAAACAGAAACAAGAAATGGAAGTGTTGTTGGAAGCCAATTACTTTTGAGGACAGTATCTTCTAAAAGAAACGTGTGTTGAGTAGATTGAACACATCTATGAACAGGAGCCTTTTCATGAGGCTCCTAAAGTTATTTTTTTTTAGTTTTAATATTTGAAGGTTAGAAAGGTGAACACATGCTGAGTGCAGTGCATGAAGACAGCCTACTTTTGCTAAGCAGATTACTTTGGAAGCAGTTCAGTGTTGGATTCAGAAAGGGCTGTGTCGGCTCTCAAAGGAGAAGGCTAAGGGGAACCTGCAGCTTCTGCCAGAGAGATGCCAGCGATCCATCCAAGCTCATCAATCAATAGTGCATGTCAGAAATGAGATTGAATGCCCTGATTCCACTGATAATGGCCAGGGAAATGAAGATGTCTTGGAGAATGGCCAGAAGCAGAGAAGGCTTCGGGTTTTAACACTGTCCCCTAGAGATGGATTCTGTAATATGTAGGCCCATGTTTCATATTTGTGCTCAAAAACTCTCCAAGGAGCACTTTTTGCAAATACCATCCCATTTACTGGCTCTTTGTTTTTTGCAGAAGAAACACCTGCTGTGGGTTGTTTTCTGAATTGTCTGTAGGTTGGTTCGTGTTCAGATTTAACACTGATCCAGTATCTACTAAGTGCTGGACAATATACTATTTTTGTAGTTAAAGTTTTCATTTAATCTTCTCAGTAACATTGTGAAGTAAATATTAATATTCCCATTGAATGGAAAAGAGAATTGAGGCTCTAAAACAGTATGCAGTTTGTGGAAATCATCTTGTAGTCATCAATTTCTTTGATGTAAATGTCCTTTTCTTTTTGATGCTAGGACAACATTTGCTCCTTTCTCCACCATATAAAGTCACATTAAAAACCTTTGGTAACCCCAACAACCACTTCATGGATAAACAATATGCTAATGGGCTGGGGCGATGGGTCAGCAGTTAAAGGCACTTGACTAAGCCTGCTGGCCCAGGACCAATTCCCCAGGACACACTTAAAGCCAGATGCAAAAAGTGGCATATGTGTCTGGAGTTTGTTTGCAGTGGTAAGTAGTATATCTGTTTTCTCTCTCTCCTCTATATTCTTCTCCACTCACAAATAAAAAATATTTTAAAAATACCAAATATGCTATATTTAAAAAATATTGAACATATTATAAGATACAGTGTGATTGTCATGTGTACATAATATATAATGATCAAATTAGGCAAGTTACCATCTAAATGTCCTTAAATATAATTCTTTGATAACATAAAATAATTATACATACTGCAGGTTTCAGTGTGATATTTGAATACATACATACAATGCATACTGATCAAATCAGGGTAATTAACCTTTCCATCTGCTTATCAGTTCTTTATATTTGAAGTGTTTGAACTTCTTTGTTTTAGCTGTTCATAAAATCCATAGTATCTTATTGTGAACTATAGACACCCCACTGTGATATAAATTAATTTTTGACCTAATTTTGTCCCCATTTTCCAACCTACCTCTTTCTGTCCTTCCTGCATACCCTTCCAAGACACAAGTCATCCTCACTCTTCTCATTTATGGGAAACTTTTAAAAAAGCTTCACAAATGACATTAATAGATACTTCTCTAAAGAACACATTCAAACGGCCAACAAATCTGTGAGTATGCTGTTCTGTGGATCTTTGCTCATCATATAGTATTAAGTGAGGTGGGAGCCATGTGATTTTAGGCACACAAACTGGATAGAAGACTCATCCTGGGCTCTAATTGGAAAAATTTCATTATACCCACATACTTGCATGTCAGTATATGTTGGAGTCAGCCACACGCCTCTGGGATGAATCTCCACACCAGGCACAGTTGTGGGAGGAAAGTATTTATTAAAATAACACATCCAGGAGAAGTTTTAGAATGCCGAAAGAGGCTGCCCCCCTTTCACAGATCCAAGCAGAGAGAGAGAGAGAGAGAGAGAGAGAGAGAGAGAGAGAGAGAGAGAGAGAGAGAGAGAGCCAGTACCAGCACCTCCAAAACAAGCAAGCATACTCTAACTTCAACAAACAGCAGGACTGTCAGACTTCAGCTTCTCCTGCTTTTTACATATGCATCGCTGGAATTTCACATCCACCCCAGAATCACCTAGGCTAGAGCCTAAGATCCAGCCTAGGTGACACCTCCTCCAGCCAGGAGCTTGGAGATAAATCTTTAATACACTTTTGAATCTATTGGGGGACATTTAATCAAACTACCATAGTATACATGATAAAATTGTTGCAGTCAGGGAATCTCACAAATGAGAACTTTCAGTCACACAGGGGTTTTGGTTGATAAGGGAGGTATACTTCTGCTTGGGATGAATAATTTTCATTATCACTGCTAGGCATGGAAACAGTTTCTATTACTTTGTCGTTGCTCTTATCACTTCCTGATCATTACTTACAGCTGACTCATGCTTTTGGTGACCTTCCTGACATCTGAAGCCATTTGTGTTTGAATTTCTGATTAAAATCTTCAGAATGCATTGTAAATTCCCTTTGGAACTTAGTGATTTCATTGAGGAATCCAGCCATCATCTTATAGGATAGTAGAGCCACCTGATTGATTTCATTAAAGGTTAGATTCCACTTGGTGCATGGAATAGAGATCATGAAAGGTAATCTTCATCATCAACTTGAATGGATTTCGAATCACCATGGAAACATGCCTTGGGATATCTCTGTGAGGGTGTTTCCAGACAAGTGTAACTGAAGAGGTAGGATATCCAACCTGGATGTAGATGTAGCAGTCATCCTCT
This sequence comes from Zapus hudsonius, assembly GCA_004024765.1. Classification (NCBI taxonomy): domain Eukaryota; kingdom Metazoa; phylum Chordata; class Mammalia; order Rodentia; family Dipodidae; genus Zapus; species Zapus hudsonius. The sequence continues at coordinate 6,259 of PVHP010052667.1, forward strand.
CATTGCTGGGACAAGATATCCAAAAACAAGGTGAGTTCCTGCATTCCACTTCCTCTGTGGTCCTAGCTATGGACACAGTGTGACCATCTGCCACATGCTCCAGCCACCTCACCTTCCTTGCCACTACGGACTGTACCCTCAAACTGTGAGCCAAAAGAAAGCCTTCCTTCCTTATTTTGCTTTTGCCAGGTATTCTGCCAGAGCAATGAGAAAACTAACTACCTAGAGACACATTGAAATAGGCACTTAGACTAAGGCACAGCTCTTAACCTTCAGGAGCTCACAGATTAATAAGAGAGATAGATGTATAAATTTCTACAGCACACAACATGTGTGCTGTGCACCTGTGAAGTGCTGTCCTGTGTTAAAAGTGAAGGCTTCAGTGGAGTATGCAACTTAGGAATCAGGACTTGAAACTGGAGAAGTTTTCTATAGAAGAAGGCAGGGAAGAGCACCCCTACACATGCTGAAGCAATCATGCTAACATACAAGGTCTGTGGAGTAAGAGCCTGCAGTCTGGTTGTGGCTGCACCATTGTGTACAGGAAGGAAATAAGACATGTACAATTTTTTATGGTAGAGAGATTCAAAATAGAAGAATTTCACTTCCTTGGTTAAATTTATTCCTAAGACTTAGAGTATTTTTAACTGTGGTGAATGGGATTGCTTGCATAATTTTCTTCTCATTGATCTCATTATTGTATAAAGTGCTATTTTTAGGGGTCTTTGATATCTTTATTATTAAAAATTATATACATTGTATGAACAAATATTGTGTTGGTATACAATTTCCCTCTTCCCTGTCCACAATACACAGGGTATCCTCCTTGGTGGGCATACTGGATCAACCTATGGGGTAGGGGGTTATGGATAGCACAGGAGGCAGCCAGGTTCCCCTCCCCTCCTTTGTGTGTTGTTGCTGAGAGAAGCAATGTCTCTGGATATTTTCCCCCACTATGGCTCTTACAGTCTTTCCACCCCCTCTTCCGCTCAGTTTCCTGAGTCATGGTGGGTGGGTTTTAAGTCTGCTTTACTGTTGAGATCTTATTTTATTTTTATTATTCATAATTAGATACATTGAATGAGCAAATAATGAGTTAGTATCCCAATTTCCCTCTTCTCTGTACCCAATCAGCTAGATATCCTTCTCCATGGGTAGTCTGGATCAGTCAATGTGGTAGGGGTTTACAGATTGCCTTGGAGACAACCTGGTTCCACCCCCTTTTGTACGTTGTTACTGAGGGGGGCAATGTCTCTGGGAATTCTCCCCTACCATGGCTCTCACAATCTTTCCACCCCCTCTTCCACTCAGTTCCCTGAGTCATGGTGGGTGAGTATTAAGGCTACTTTATTGTTGAGATCTTAGGGGCCTCTGTACTTCTGCCTTAGGTTGTATTGAAAATCATTGGTGTCTGTCTTGCTGGCTCATCCTGGGTTGAACGATTGGCTGTGGTTATGGGTCTCCTGCTTATCCCACCACTCTCTTCTGGGTTCTCTATGGATCCTTCATGGAAGATCTGGCGTGGCTCATCTCTTGCCCTGATGTCAGCTATCGGCCTGCAGTTCATTGGTAGGGTTGGAGGATCCATAGCTCTCTTGCTGCATTCTGAAAAATACAAACAGAATCTCCATCGGAGAGTGAGATCAGTATAGGTTAACTGAGATACATATTCCTGAATTAGATAGATTCTATTGTTAGTAGCCTCTTTGTAAGTCACTCATATAGTGCATTTCTCTTTTGGGGCCCAAGATTCTGGTTCCTGGTGCATTTTGCCCTGAGTCCCCAGTTCCAGCTAAGGACTCCCTATCACTGAGTGGATTACTTGGCAGAATTAAAAGCTGTTGATTGCCTCCCCCAGGCTTTGGCTCCTCCATTGCTCAAGTGCTCATTTCATGATTCACTGTTCTCTCCCAGTAGGCAGTGTGTTCAGCCTACTCCTGGTGGCAGACTGTGTTTCATGTCAGTGGTCTGTGTTTACTCCAGCTGTCATTGACCAGTTTCCCCTGGCAGCTTATGCAGTGCCTTCCAGCTCTGTACTAACTACCATTTGGGGGACTGTTCTGAACCTCGCAGGGTCTCTGGATGCTGATAGATGACTTTCTGTGGTTTCTTCAGCAACAGGATCTTACCTCAGGCCTGGGGTAGGTATTTATGAGCTTTGACAGAATCCTGTCTTGTTTTTGGGACCTCATGGGTCACTTTGTTTAGCAGCTCAGTGAGGGAAGGAGCTGGTGACTGGAACCAGGAGTTGCCAGACTGATTGATTTTTCACAGGCTTAGACTCTCCTTCTATTCTGGACTTCTGCTTTGATTTGTGTTAGAAATCCATGTCTGTCTTGCTCACTTATCCTGGGTTGACTGATTGGCTGTGGTTATAGGTCTCTTGCTTATCCCACCACTTTCTCAAGGGAATCATTTAGGGTCTACACGATAGGTCTGGGGTAGTTCATCTCTTGCCAGAATGTCAGCCATCTGCCTGTGGTTCGATGATGGAGTTGGAATGATCACGGCTCTCTCACTTCCTTCTGAAAAATACAAACAGAGTCTCCATTGGAGAGTGAGAACAGTATAGGTAGAATGAGTTACACATTTCTAATTTGACAAGATTCTATTGGGATTAGCCTCTCTTTAGTTCTCTGGTAATGGGAATTTCTCCTTGGAGCCCAAGTTTTTGGTTCCCATAGGGTTTTGGCCCAAGTCCCAATTCCATTTAAGGGCTCCTTTTCACTGAGTGGATTTCTTGGCCAATTTGAAAGCTGTTGATTACTTCCCCAGGTTTGTGCACCTCTATTGCACAAGTGATCACTTCTTGGCTCTCTGATCTTTCCCAGAAGGAAGTGTGTTCAGCCTTCTCATGGCAACAGTCTGTATTTTATATTAGTGATCTCTGCTTTCTCCAAATATCATTGACCAATTTCCCCTGGAAGCTTATGTAGCACCTTCCAGCACTGCACTTGCTACCATCTGGGGGTTGGTTACCATTCTGGATCTCACAGGGTCTCTTGGCATTGTTTGATGACTTTCCGTGGTTTCTTCAGCAATAAGGTCTTACCTTTGGCCTGGGGTGGGTATTCAAGAACTTTGAAAGAATCCTGTCTTGCTTTAGGGACCTTGTGGGTCTCTTTGGTCAACAGCTCAGTGTGGGAAGGATCCAATGACTGTGACTGGGAGTTGCAGGTCTGATTAATTTTTCATGGGGTTAGGGTTCCTCCTCTTCTATTCATGGCCCCTCTTACCAGGAGATGCCCATTTCTTCTTAGAGAGCTTACTGTATGAAAGAAGGATTTTATAATTTCAATTTATTTTTGATTTAGCTTATTGTATATTTCCCCCCTCCCCTTGCTGCCCCCTTCCTTCCCCATCTTTCACAGTCTCTCATTTTCCCTGACAGGTTAGCTTAGAGTTTAAGCCTAACCTGGTTAGGAACCACATATGAGGGAGAATATGCAGCATTTGACTATCTGTTCTTTTGTGAGTTCTCTAAGTAATATATGCTCCAATTCAGTCCACTTTTCTCCCCATTAGTTTACGTGTTTTAACATTTGGTCCCATAGCTTTAGCACCAATTTGGATAGTGTGAAACCTTTATGAGGTGGAGCTTCACTGGAAAGTGGGCCACTAGGCCTGGTCTCACTTATTATTCATGCTTGGATTCATAACTATGCATGCACTGTGGCCAGATTATGCTGTGTACTTGGATTCATAACTATGCATGCACTGTGGCCAGATTATGCTGTGTAATGGTTGTTGTGTTGTAAACTTGACCTGTTTAGTAATCCATAATAATCTTGGGTGGGTCTCTGAGATTGCTGGAGGAGGTTGCTCCCTCTCCCTCCCCCCTCTCTCTTTCTCTCGCTCTCTCTCTCTTTCTCAGTTTGGACTTGTGAAAGGCCATTTGCCATTATGTAACTTTCCCTGGATCTATAACTTCAATAAATCCTTTCCTCTCACAACTGTGCCTGCTTTGGAGGCTCATCTCAGTAGCATGTGGCTGACTATGACAGTTTTGGTACCAGGAGTGGGATGATATTGCTGAGATGAATTTGACCATGTAGATTATGGTCTCCTGGAATTTGAGTTGTGGAGGAATGGACATGGATTTGGTACTTGGAATTTAAGACACCTTCCAGAGTAGTTAGCCAAGTTTTATGAACTATTCTGGTAAGAATTTGAAAATGCTAAGTGCAGAGAGAATTGTATTTAGAGTATTGGTTTATGAGCTTTCTAAGGGAAAGGAGAGACTATAGAGAACTTTATTGAAACTGCATTACTGAAATAAGGGCTAGATACATTTTGCTGCACATACTGAGAGAGTTTGATCAAAATAGAATTTAAGTAGAAGACTGTTGTGCTTGGCTAACAATATGGAACTAATAATTTTAAGATTTAAAGTTGGAAAAAAACTCAAATCAAGTTTAACTTACTGGCACAGAGACTTAGGTTACTGAAGCTGTTATTGTCAACACATTAGCAATCCTTAAGAAGATAGCCTAACTGCTTTAAGTTGAAAGCATGGAAAGGATGCTTGAGTGTTTCCACCCAGGAAGGACTGAATAAGAGACTGCAAACACTTCTGAAAGGAGATAGCTGAAAGGAAGAAACCTACTCTTCAAGGTTACAATTTATTTCTTCTCTGAATTAGCAACATAGCTATTTCTGGTTTTTCTTTTGGAAGCATGAAAATACATGTTAAGAGTGGGTCTTGAAATGCACATGGTTCCAGGAGCCACTGCTGAGAT
>PVHP010052669.1:0-11010 GCA_004024765.1 Zapus hudsonius
GTCAGATGCACAAAGTGGCATATGCATCTGGATTTTATTTTCAGTGACCAGAGGCCCTGACATGCCCATCTTGTCTCTTCCCCCCTTTCTCTCTCATAAGTAAATATTTTTAATTCATTATGTTCAGATAACTGGAAAGCTATTTATACAATGATATTTGAACTCTTCTGGGCTTTTCTAGAGACAGGACCAATGGAACGTTGATTTATAGGTAGATATTTATACAATAAAGCTAAAATAGATGACTACATTGTGTCTTTAAACATCTTGCTTATGTCAGAGAGAAAGAGAAGCACACACACATATTCGCACAAAAGTACAAGAAACAAGTCTACATAAGATAAGCTTTAGTTAAAGAGTCAATTTTAGCAATAATATTAAGACAATTTATAACCATTGAATAAAAGAAAAGATGTGTAAATGTATACTCATGCCAATGTATGCATGTATGGGGTAATTACACACATGTAAGTACCTTTCCATGGGAGAAAAGACATGCCATCTTTATAGGAGAATATTGAATAATGAGTGTAAATGAATGGTGGGGTTATATCAAGTCATCATTGCAATAGCACATTAATAAAAATATCAGTTAATCATGAAGCTATTAGAAATTTTAGGTGAAAGGTCTGACACGGTGTGGCCTATATGCACAGACTCTGCTGATGCCACACAGGTTAATTACTAATTTCAGAAAGGGAAGGGATAACTTGACAGGGATAAACCTGGCAGAGTTCTTAATTGAGTGAGGGAAAATCAATACCAGCAATATTGGCACAAACTGTCTCCCAATATGGAGCATGCGGCCCGTAGGGATGATCGTTACAGAGGTATCGACACCATCAAATCAAATCAGAACAGAGAACGGACTTGGAAACACAAGGCGACCACCTTCAACTCCAGATACCCCGCTGCATCACCTACGTCGTTCTGGGTCAGAGCGTGACCAGGGGGCCAGGGTCCCTGAGCAGTGTGCTCTCACAGGCTGACGGGAGGGGTCTGAGGTAGGAAAGCGATGCTCTGCAGAAAGTGAAGACAAGCTGGGCCCAGGATGACAGCAAAGGCCGCCTCACATCACTCCTTGTGTGCACATGGCCTGGACCCACAGAGACCTGTTCCCATGGAGACGCAGGACAGGAAATACTGACAACAGGAACCCGTTGGAGGTGAAGGAGTTGTCTATCAATAGGTGCACCCCAAAACACTGACTATATTCATGAACCCCAACAGGTCCCTGACAGCCTACACTGACCTTCTCAGTAGTGTAAAACCACTTGGCCTCCTTCTACCCTTCAAAGCCTTCCAGGATTTCTCCTGAGGCAGAAACACACATACACTCTCACACACACTCACACACACACACATACACTCTCTCTCACACACATACACTCTCACACACATACATATACTCACACACACACACTCAAAAACATTCACACATTCACTCTCACACAAACTCACTCACACACATACATTCTCACACTCTTTCTCTCTCTCTCTCTTTCTCTCTCTCTCTCTCTCTCTCTCTCTCTCACACACACACACACACACACACACACACTCTCACACACACACACACACACACACACTCTCACACACACACTCGAACATTAGGGAATGGAATCTAATCTAACTCAGTTATAGTATAAGTATGTTGACCCAGTATAATACAATCACAGTTTTCCTTATCTGACTGCATCCTTCTTCCTCTTTGCTTCAGCACTTCCCGCCCACACTTGCCTCACACTCACAGCCTGAAGTGCAGGGACATTGTTCATTCTCAGCCCTCCACTCTACATTGTTCTTACATTGATCCTCAGTCAGACATACCTTGGGCTTTAAATGCCCTGAGTCTGTCGATTTTTGAGTGAGGGTGGTTTGAGGTAGAGTCTCCATCTAGACCAGGGGAGTTTGAAGCAGGGTCTCCTTCTAACAGGAGGTTAACCTGGAACTCACTCACTAGCTCAGCCTGTCCTTAAACTCTTGGTGATGCTCCTATCTCAGCCTCCCAAGTGCTGTGGTTATAAGACAGGCATGAGCCACCATGCCTGCTCTATGTCTGTAAATGTCACTTTCTTTGTCCCTATCAAGTTCATTACAATAGAATTATATACTTGTCAGTCTACTCCCATGAAGACTTTTTTTATTCAAAGCAGGGATTCCAAATGTATTCAAATGGTGAATGAATCATAAGAAATGGTCTCCTCTCAAATTTCTTTTCTTGTTTTCAAACTCATCCATCCTGCTGCCAGTTTAAAGTTCAAATTGATTGTTTCCTGTCTCAAACTTTAGGGGAAGAAGCAGAAATATTGATCTCTTTTCTTAAATCTGCTCCAACAGATTGTAAGCCTGCAGATCTTAGTAAGCTGGGCCATCATGCCAGGAATCACTAATGTAAACCCATAAGGTAGTATGTCCCTTGCACCCAGAATACAGAATATATGAATGAGGAAACTGTGGCCGCAGTTCTCATCATAACATACTACACAGAGTTCATATTCCCTATTGCTACAAATGTGGATTTTGCCTCTTTTCTTGTGATTTGTGGTCTTTCCAAGATGGGGAACCTTCCAGGATCAATGAAAGACCACTGCTGCCATGGATACTGTGGTGCTAGCCATCTGTTTCTGGAGCTGGAGTTTTAGTCTAGGTCTCAGTGGTCTGCCATCACGGGGAGTGAGGCATATTGATTGCTTTTGAATAAAGTACACAAGCCCAGAGCCTACGCACTCCTTTGATGTTTTCTCACTCTAATTGCTTCTATGACATTTAATAAAAGTGAATGGGAGCTTGCCTGAGGCTCAGGGGCTTTCATGATTCCATGTTTTAACTCTGACCTCATGTGACATTGGGGCCATTCCTGAGCCAGGGCAGAGAGAAGGGTCTGACACAGGATACATAGCTACAGGAGATGTTTCCAACACATTGGCACTATGGGGAGAGTGCTCTGTGTGAACTCTGGGGGACTTCTCCAAATTATATACTTGACCGAAGGTCACAGAGAAGAACTAGACTGATCTAGAATGTCTTCAGAGATTATCACTTCACCATATAATTGATCTTCAGCTCAGAGTATCACGTATTGGAAGTGCGTCTAACTTCAGAAAAGAAAAACCATAAATCATTTTCTGACAGTTTGTAAAAGTACTCCTCAGTTAACTGAACAGAGATAATTGAATCTTTTATAAGTTGTGCCCCCAAATTATCACATGATAGAAGAAATTCTATAAACACCAAAAGATAGAGAAACAGAACAGGAAAGAAGAGGGGAAAATCGGAGATGAGGGAGAGCTCAGGGGAGACAGGAAGGAAACCAAAAAATTGAAAAGCTGAGAATAGTTGCAGAGAGAGTACAGAGTTTGTCACTGGCAAGAAACACTGACAGGAAGGCATCTGGCACATTCTCATTTTTAACTAAGAAAACGGTGCAACCATGTGTTTGAGGTGTTTCAAGACAAGATAATGATGCTCCCTAGTACAGCTTCTCTCACTTACTTCCTATCCAGAAGACCCCTGTCCCAGAGTTCCTTTGCAAATCAGAGCTGAAAATGTTTGCCAGGTATATGTATGACTGAAGTAGAGAAAGGTTCTGCTTCATGTAGCTGAGAAGTGTTACCACAATACCTAAAGTTGAGTGAGAACTTAAAAAAATAAAATAAAACCAACAACCCAAGCATCCAGGGAGCTTAAGAGGAGGCAGCCCAGGAAAAGACCTCTGGGAAAAAAATGTGTTTATTTTGTCACACAAGGGGCTCTGCAAGACAGCCTTGGTGCAGACCCCAACATATCAACTTGGGCATGAACTAAAAGTTTAGGAAAATATAACTTCCTAAGTAATAACTCCTTTCTAGTTGCTAAGTGAATAGCCTTGCTTACAGAGCTCATTGCTGGTAGCACATCATGAAAAGACTGAAGATGGAAACACAAGGTGGACTAGTGTCTGAAGACCTGATAGACGAGTGAGCATGTGTGACTGTGAGCCTTAGCATCATTAATAACAGGGAAAGATAACAGCTTTGTCCCTAATAGCATTACTAAAATAACGTGTTCTAGCAAGAGATGATGCAGAATCTGGAACAAAACCAGTTCCCTGATGGCTAGCTCATGTAGTGCCAGAAAGTGCTCCATGATGGCCCCGATGTTGATGATGGCAAGCAAGGAACCTTGCTATAGAAAACCAACAAAGCAGACAAGATGGACACACCGATGCAATACTGGCACCCAGCCTAGGCGGGCAACCAATTACTCTCTGCTTGGCTGAGAGACTCAGTGTGAAGGAACTCATAGCTGGTACTGGGAACCAAGTTAGAATCCTATGGGGACAAGAGTCATGGTCTCCAGTGTGAAGCTCCTACTAGTCTTTGGCCAAAAGAGAGGCTACACATATCAAAATCTCTCTCAGTTAACTAGGTTTATCTCCTTAACCCATGCTGTTCTCACTCTCCATTGGAGAATCTAATCTTTTACAGAAACAAGCAAAAATTGGGGACAACCAAAATCTATTCACATGATAGGAAAAGATAGCTGAATCCCTATCATGAGATAAGCCAGGACCCAGGTGAAAACCACAGGGGAAATGGAGCCTGACAATCTGTGTCAGGGTGATGGTGACAGACACTGATGACACTCAAAATGTATCAAATGAATCAAATGTATCTAGAAGTTGCAGAGAAGCTAACACACTAAAGTAGACTTTAACACACCCACCAAGGCTCAGGGAACATTGCAGAAGAGGGGGCAGAAAGTTGTAAGAGCCACAGGATGGGAAGGAGGATCAGAGGCATTGTGCCATCCCTCCCTCCACACACACACAATGACTGATTGCTGCTCTCAAAACTCATAACCCACAACCCCATGATGAACACCAGCAATTTCACTGAGGAGGGCCCTCAGCAGAATGGGGTCAGGGAGAAGGCGAATAGTACCAACATAATATCCAATACAAAATTTCTACTTAGTGAAAATAAATAAATAAATACATGTGTTCTGTTTCTCTGCTTTTTTTGTCAGAAAAATAAAACTTTGATGCCAAATATTTTAAGGGTACAGTTGCATTTAAAAATTATTTTTCTGCTTAGAAAGACCGAATTTCCACTATTTTTCTTGAATTTCATTCCATGTAATCAGCCCCAACATAGCTGCTTTGATAAAAAACTATTTTTCTATAATTCATCTCTGATTTCCAGAAGTATGTTTTACAGAAGCAAACATCTCAATAACTGTCATGCCAACTGTATCAAGAGAAACTGAACCCTAGCTGTGAGGATTCATAAAGAAGAAAATAACTAAAAATAGGCCTATGTGATATATTTCTCCTGTACATATTACACAGATAATACCTATGGTTAACACAAAGCATACAGTCAGTATGTGTCCTTTATTAAATTAGAGAAATCAATACTATATGAAGAACTCCTAAAAACCTGTAAGACAAATCTTTAGAGAGTACTAAAGGTTAATTTTGGTAATCACATTTACCTTTTTTAAAAATATTTTTATTTTCAAGGAGAGAGAGAAAGAGATAGAGATAGAGAGAGAGAGAGAGAGAGAGAGAGAGAGAGAGAGAGAGAGAGAGAGCACACCAGGGCCCGAAATCCAGATGCAAGTGCTCATTTTGTGCATCTTGCTTTACGTGGATACTGGGGAAATGAACTCGGGTTGTTGGGGTTTGCAGGCAAGGGCCTTAACTTCTGAGCCATCTCTCCAGTTCATATTTATCTTAAATATTTTACTTCCTCAAACAAATTAAAGATTTTATACGTATATCTCCCTCTCTTTAATAATTCAAAGACAATTTTATAAAAAATATGATGATTCAGCCCAAAATTTCCCTTGTTCACAATCCTTAGATAAGTACTATTTCTCTTTGTATTTAAACCATAATTTAATACAGTGTGCACTCATACAATTTTATTTTATCAAAGAAGTTTTAAAATGTAAACACAGTGCATAAAATAACAAAGGAGGCTTCATGCATGGCACAGGTGATTTTATTGCTATCTAAAGAAATAGTGCAGAACTCAATGTGACATTTGAAAGATTTGATGGTTAGACCTCAAATTTGTTAGTAATAAGAGAGCCGACCTCAGCTGAGGAAGAGGTCGAGAATGTTCCAATAAATGACATCTTTATGTATGAGTTAAGACCGTCATAAATGTATGGAACCTTTCAACCATCTCTGGCATGTGATTCTGGTTTCATTTGCTCTGTGATGCTCATGTGTCTGGAGCAGTGTCTCTGTTTGATACTGGCGCTTTGGTCACAGAAGGCTCACTGTCCCTTGAAGTCAAGCCCTGTGTGTTCTTATCCATTCTATTCTTCATGGTACTTATTAAGATTTACATGGGTGGTGAGTTCTAAATTAAAATGAAATCAACAAAAAAGAGGTGAGCATTTGAGGGGAAAATGGAAAGGATAGAACCCAAAAAGGAATGAACCGTGAAAAAACATACCCTCCTGTATTCCCAACACTTAAGAGGTAGAAGCAGGAAGATCTGGAGCTCAATTTCATCCTCAGCCACATAACAAGTTTGAGGCTACCCTGGGCTAGGTGAGACTATGCTGCAAAAATGAACTACATAGAGATATGAGGTAAAATAGAATGGAATGCAAAAAAATATGAATTTAGCAAACTAATGTCAAAAAATTACAAAAGAAGGAATTATAAGAACTGTACATTGTTTTAAAAATGAATTGATTGAATAAAGGTTCATACTAGAAATCGAAAAAAATAGAGAAAACAGTGAGTTAACAAAAATAAGTAATAAAGGAACAACTTAGAAGATTACTTATATGTTTATCTTTACCACCAGGGATCAAAATTCTACTTTGTTTTTATTCACAACAAATGAATGAGTATAGAAGAAAAAAAGAGCAAAGAAAAAACACTATACATGAAATTAATTTTGTGGAATTTGTTTCCAGTTTAAGCAAACACAAGATGATACATTGTAAATATTGCTATGAAGGGGAAATTTCTTCCCTAAAATATAAAATACCAGCACAGAAGGCCAGCTTGGGGGGGGGGAAGCTGGTCAAGTGGTGATAAGGGGACATATCTGTAATATCTGTAGATCTGCTTTTGATCTTTAAAAATCTGCAAAGTGAGCGAGATCTTGCTTCAGGTCCCAGCGCAGGTAATGCGCAGGAGAGGACTGCTGTAGGCACAGCCAGAGAGTTCTCCATCACCAAGCAGATGTGCACAGACAATGAATGGGCTGCAATGATTGGCACAGAATTAAACTGCACTACCACAGTCAACCAGAAGAGGGCGGGACCTGGTTTTGGATGGAAAGGTTGTACACAGTGGCTTCTATTTAATGGGTTATATTTGTTTCTGAAATATACTAATAAGTCAGAGGTAGAGTTAAAAAGTTTAACAAATAATGTTAAATGTTACAATTATTTAATAGAAACATACAAAACAAAGGGGAAACTTTAATACTAAATGAAATGAAATTAGAATTTGGTCATAAAAATATAATTTTCTAGAGTTAATTTAAGAATTTAATAAAATACAATGAAGTAAAATCTCAAGTATTTGAAACTAAATAAACTCCAATTAAAAATCAATAAAAATAAGACAATGAGAAAAAAGAAATAAAAGCCAACGCCTTACATTGAGTGAGACAAATGAACGCTAAAACAATGAAGAAAAATATTTCAGGAGAAAGAATATTAAAGAAATAACAAAAAGAAAACAGATAGAATAGCAATCCCTACCATAGCACAATCAAATATTTCATAAAGCCCGTGAATTGAGAATAAAAGTAATGGAATGGAACAGAATCTCCAGAAATAACTTTAAATATAAAAGTATACATGTATGTGAACATATAAAAAATAAAATAAACACCTAACAATTTAGAAAAATGATTACTACAAGGAAAGAGCTGAAATTCACAACTTTTCTCAGATATATCTGAGAAATGAACTCCTAGGGAAAGACACTGCCCAGAAAAATAGAAGACAGACAGACACCAAAGCTCCAGTCCCAGAGAGGAAGCCTGGGCCAGCCTGCAGCAGGAGCTGAGGAAGGAACATTTCCTGTGGTGACTGATACATGGCGAGAGGCTCCGCATAGCTGGTTTTGAGTTAAAGACACACAACAGGTCCAGTCTTTGCGTCCCTGAGATCCATCCCCAGAGCCCTGCAGTTTTCCCTGAGACTATCAGAGAAAGTCTGCTCCCACCAGTAGGAGGGAAAAGTTACACTTCTGAAATCCAAGCAGAGTTTTCTTCCCCCCACCCCAAATCTTTCTCTTAGCATTTTCCCCGTGCTTACTGATGAGACTTTAGCAAAGCCTAAAAAGCCTGGGAGAGGAAAAATCCATAACCCTAGCTCTTCCCCAGACATCATCAAGCAGATTAAGTCCATCTAGCCCTATAGGAAAGGGAATTATCCAGACAGCTTACCTGGGAGACCCAGACCTCATTCTAGGACAGAAACCTGCTTCTGGCCCCCTTGCTCCTCCCCATCACACCTGTAACACTTTCCAGGTTACAATGGGGATTAGAGATAAAAGAACTGTGAACCCACATTTCCAGAGGAGACTCCAGGGAAACCAACCCAAAGGTAAGAAGATTAGGGGCCAAAAAAAAAAAAAGGACTATAGAGGAAATTTTAGTTCCTGGCTTAGAGCTGGCTGCAGCCAACAATAACTATGTCATTCCTCTTGGAGAAAGAGTAAATATAAATTATTAACTTAGATGTACATAAAGGATAATTAGAATTCAGTATGATCTCTGGTTGCTTTAATCCTAGCACTTAATGGGAAAGGTGAGGTAGGAGGATCACCATAAATTCAAGGCCAGCCTGGGCTACCTAGTGAGTGACAGACAGGTCAGCCTGGTCTAGAGTGAGAACTGCCTGAAAAAAAAATTTTAAGACAGTGTTCAGTGAGAACTATATGAGTATAAAATAAGATTTTCTTTTTACTATTCTTATTCTTATTTCATCTAGCAGATAGTTTGTTCATAGAAAATATAGCAACCATCACTTGGGAGTTATGGATTGTGGGTAAATGGGGTAAATGACAATATTTCTATTGGAGGGCAGAGGCGGGTATTAAGGGCACCTTGTCCTAAGACAATCTCTCTCTTCCTGATGGGCACAGCACTATTTGAAATGCTGTGTAATAGTAATGAATTCTGAAAATCTTGATAAGCCAGGGAAATATGAAGAAAGAAGTGTCATCTATATTCTGAACAAAGACAGTGGAATCAGATAAAATGTTCAGTGCAAACCAGAGGAAGTAAAAGAAAGAACCCACGAATCGTGTATTGAAGTAACTGAAGTTCCTTTCTCTGCTGTACATCTGATCTTCTTTAAAAATAAACTAAAAGAAATTCTCTCCCAGGAGAATGAAACGGAGGCGAAGAGTTTACTTACCTAATGAATTCATCCAAGAACAATAAAGGAAATTTGTTTGTTGGACTGCGAAGGAAGCTGTCGTGAGCTCAAGTTCTCCTGAGCTACCATCATGGCCTCTCACTAAATCATGTCTTCTATACTCGATCTGAAAATACTTTTTAATTCTTTATTATAATTCTTTATTATTATTCTTATATTTTTTGCAAGGAGAGAGAGAGAGAGAGAGAGAGAGAGAGAGAGAGAGAGAGAGAGAGAGAGAATATGGGCGCACCAGGGCCTCTAACCACTACAAATGAACTCTAGATGCATGTGTCACTTTGTGGCTTTACATGGGAACTGGGGATTCAAACCTGGGTCATTAGGCTTTGCAGTCTTAACTGCTGAACCATCTCTGTAGACCCTGGAATTACTTTTTAAAAATTTTTATTGAAAATTTCAATACGATAACATACTATAATTTGTTAATGTTTCTATCACCACATCATTTTGTCCCTTCTGCCCCACACCCATTCCACTGAGAACCTTCCTCTTTCAAAGCAAGTCCTTCGTCTCCTTTATTGTCTCATTCCTTTTATTTTCCTATGTCTTTTATGTCAAACAAGCCCAGAGAACATTGGAAACTAGAGGGCAGAAAGAATTGAGAGCCACAAGGTGTGAAGACATCCCCCCCCAACAAGAACCAACTGATGCATTCACAACCCCACAATAAGTGTTTCTGTTGTTGTTGGTTTTGGCTTTTCGAGGTAGAGTCTCACTCTAGTCCACCCCACAGGGGTTTCTGATGCCCTCACGAAACCTGGACTCTTAGAGTCAAAATATATTTTGGTATAAAGGAATCACTTTTTTAAAATATGACTGAAATAGCTACCCCAAATTAGAAAAAGCTAGTTTTTCAAATAGAATTTTGGGGCAGGTGATTTAATTCAAACCTTGGAGCATTTGCCTGGCTTGTTCCGGTGTCTATCCACACCACAAACATAAGGCATGGTGGCACATGCCCATAATCCCAGCACTCAGGGGGGTAGAGGCAGGAAGACCAGTAGTTCATAGTTATCCTCAGTTTCATGACATCAAGGTCAACCTGGAATACATGAGGCCCTGTCTAAAAAACAAATAGAGTGTGCCTTTGGTCAGTTTCTCCTGGCTGCAACAAACATCCAGCAATAAGCAGCTTGTAGGGTGGAAAGGGTTTCTTTTGGCTTACACTCTCAAGGGGAAACTATGCTGGCAGGGAAAACGATGGCATGAGCAGAGGCTGGGCATCACCTCCTGGCCAACACTAGGTGAACAACTGCACCAGGAGAGTGTGCCATACACTGGCAAGGGGAAGCTGGTTGTAACACCCATAAGCCCGCCCCTGACAACACACCTCCAACTAAGTTCCAATTCCCAAATTGCCATCAGCTGGGATCAAGCATTCAGAAAACATAAGTTTATGGGGGACACCTGGATCAAACAACCACAAGTGTGAAAGAAAAAAATAGGTGCCTGTTTTTCTAAGCAAGTAATAACTTGGAAAAGGTTACATCCTATAGGCAATTGAGGGAAGGAATTGCTTAATTGCTTTGACTCACCTGGGAAATAAATAAGCCTCTTGATTTTTGGCTGTTTATTTATTGATGTTTTATCTAGGGAGAT
>PVHP010052670.1:0-11005 GCA_004024765.1 Zapus hudsonius
AGCCATCTCTCCAGCCCTGAAAAGAGCATTTTCTTAATAAATCATACCAGAAAAACTTTTCTCACCAAAAGATACCATTAAGAGCATAGAAGGACTGGAGATGTAATTTTAGTAGTAGACCACTTGCCTAGTCAGTAAGTATGTTTTGTGTGTGTGTGTGTGTGTGTGTGTGAGAGAGAGAGAGAGAGAGAGAGAGAGAGAGAGAGAGAGAGAGAGAGAATAAAAAGAATTTGACACACAGAACTAACAAACATATATCTAAAATGAATCAAGAGCTCCTTTCAAGGGGTGGGGAGTTGATTCAGTGGATAAAGTGCTTGCCATATTCTCAGCACCCATGTAAAAGCAGATACAGTAGTGCATGTTTGCAATCCCATTGTTCCTACAGCAAGAAGGGCGTCATAGGCAGGAGAATCCAAAACTTGAAGAGCAAATAGTTCAACAAAGGCAGTAGAGAACAACAAAGAGACCCTGCATCTAAACAAGGTAGAAGGGGACCAACATCAGAGGTTATCCTCTGACTTCCATATATGCACTGTGACTGCACACATCCCCATTCACACACATACATACAAACTGCATACACAATGAACTCTATTTAGGTCAGGCACGGTGGCTCACACCTGTAATTCTAGCACTTGGGAGTCTGGGGATTGAAGATTGCCATGAGTTCAAAGCCAGCATGGCCTTTGTAGTGAGTTCAGGCCAGCCCAGGTTACAGAATAAAACCCTGTTTCAAAAAAAAAAAAGCAGGATAAATTGATTGAATACAAACGTCAATCAATAAGGAAAAAGTTCAGTAAAAATGTGGGCAGAAGATTTAGGAACCTCACAAAAGAGGATATCCATTGGCCAAGATCCCTAGAGCCTAATTGTTTATACTAGTCTAGACAATATAGTGATACTCCCATCTTTTTGAAAAGAAAATGGGACTAAGAAGATAACTTAGTTGGTAAAGTGCTATTTTGGAAGCTTGAGGACCTGAGTTCCCAACACCCATGTACAAAAGCCAGGCATTGTGTCCTATGCTTATAATCCTAACACTTAGGAGGCAGAGTCAAGAGGATCCCAGAGGGTCACCAGCCAGGCAGTCTTGTCTAATTGTGAACTCCAGGCCAATAACAGACCCAGTCTCAAAAAAGGTGGATGGCATTCGTGAAGAACACCTGTGGTTTTCCTCTGGCCTCCACAGGTACACATACACATGTGTTCATGTACTCATGAAAAAGAACAGTGGACTCCAGGCAGATTATAGACTGTCACAAGGTATGAAGTTCCTCATGTCTACAGATTGGATTCATCACACATTTACCAAATCAAGAATTCCAAATAGTATTTTAGCTTTCACCTGCAGTTCATGTTAAATATGGTAGGATACACAACACCCTCAAACTACATATTATTACCATAATAAAAAGTACAAAAATATATTCCATATTGAATGAAAGATAGCAATGATATTTGGGTTTTTAAAAAGCACATATCTCTTGAATTTACATTTCCTTCAGTGAATGCATAACTGAAAGTAGTTAAAATTTGATAAGAATCAAGCCCCTGAGGTTCCCACAAATAATTCCAGTAGAGAAAAACATGTCAAACAAATGCCTCCAGAACACAGAGGAGTTAGCATCTAAAACATATGGAGGCTGTGAATAATGGTACACACCTGTAATCCCAATACTCAGGGAGTGCCAAGATGATGATGAGTTCCAGACCAGTCTGGGCTCTGTAGTGAGATTCTGCCTAATAAATAATATGGAGCAGGAAACAGTTAAATCCAGATGCTGCCACAGCTTCAGATTTTAAAATGCAGATCACTTTTTAGTTCAACTTGTTGAAACATACCTTAAATCCCAGTTCAAATTGTTCCCCCTTTTGCAGTGCCAAGTATCTAACCCACACAAGCTAGACAAGCATTCCACTACAGAGCTACATCTCTCATTTTCTTGTTCTTTTGGTTATGGTCTTATGTGACAGGGTCTCACTATATAGTCCAGGCTGGCCTCAAACTCTCAATCCTCCCACATCAGCCTCCCCAGTGCTGGGGTTCCAGGAGTATACCCCCATACCTAATTGTGGATTTTCTCAGTATACTAGGGTTATCTGTATTCATCTCTCCCATTGGCAGGGGGTAAGGGGGAGATTCTATCTTTAGCTTTGAAGCCAGAATACTAAGCAGTGTCTGGCATATAACAACTCAGTAACAGCTCACTGAATTATTTCTGAAATAGGAATTTATCTGCTAGCCATTTTTTCCAGCTCTATGATTATTGTCATACTTACAGTATCTTTGGTTTCTTTAGTTTGTAGGTCTGAGAAAAGAATAAAATATATACTACAGTTGAAATAGACCTTAATCTCATATAGACTGATGATTTTCAGACCGTGTGTCACAGTCTTAAATGTCCCACCATCTCCTTTTCCATCAGTTCCTCTTCACTGCAGGAGTTGTAAAAGGGATTGAGGTTGGGAAAATAGCATATGAAGCACATGTTCTCTTTGCAGTCTTTAATATTGGGTTTCTTTTTTGTTTGTTTGTTTTGTTTTGTTTTGTTTTTTGAGGTAGGGTCTCACTCTAGCCCAGGCTGACCTGGAATTCACTATGTAGTCTCAGGGTGGCCTTGAACTCACGGCGATCCTCCTACCTCTGCCTCCCAAGTGCTGGGATTAAAGGCGTGCGCCACCACACCCGGCTAATACTGGGTTTCTTAAAGTCCCTTTTAAAGACTTCTATGGCTACAGTTTAGAAACCATTGGTCTTGAATCTGGTCCCTTTGCTTATGAAGAAGTGGTAGCAGATAGAAAAGGATTGATATTTCCAAGAATCAGAAAGTCCTTGATAATAGTCATAAATTTGGCTCTGATGACTTTTTAGCACTTTTTTGGTAAAATATGTTCATAGAATATTTATTCATAACATCCAAACTGGACACAATCCAACTATCCTTCAACAGATAAATAAACTGCTATATCTATACAGGAGATTATTTATGCACGTGAGCAAATGGCATAGAGGGCTCGGGAGATAGTTCAGTAGGTAGAGTTTGCCTTGTAAACATGAGAACCTAAGTTTGATCCTCAGTACCCTCATAAAATGCCAGATGGAATGTTATGGGGAGGAAGAGACATAAAGATCTGTGAGGCTTGCTGGCTAGTCAGTCTAGACTAGTTGGGAAGCTCAGGCAAATGAGAGGCCCTGTCTCAAAATAAAAAGGGCGTCAACAGAGTTCCTTAGGAGCAACACCTGAGGTGTTCTTAGGCCTTCACATGCATGTGCACACACATGCATCTTCACATATAAATATGCACATACATTTAAAAAGGAAAAAGACAGAATTAAACTCTTATAAACACATAAGTGCAAGTAAAACTCGAGCCATCTGAAAGAGATCAGATCAACTCAGAGTTGATAACCCTGGTTGTAATACTACAGTATACCTCTGTAGGATGTTGTTATGGGGGAATTGGATACATGGAAGAAATCTCTATTCTCAAAACTGAGTATGAATCTACAATTATTTCAAAATAAGCTTAATTTTTAAACAAATTAAAAGTAAACATAATGATTCCCAAAAATAAAATATTATGTGGATTTATTATTTAGAGCCAAACTCGGAATGCCACAGTTTTTGAGTCCTGAAGCCCAGAGTCTTTTACGAATGCTATTCAAACGAAACCCTGCAAACAGATTAGGTAAAAATTTTAATTTATTTCTTTCTTGTTGACATTTGGGCTTTTTCTGTAGAAGCGATATGTTTTTTTTAATATTCAGACAAATTAAAAGTAAAGACTAATTTGTGTACATATACGTGTTTGTGTGTGTATCCTTGAAGTGAAATTTAACCAATCAATTTCTGATAGGCGCAGGACCAGATGGAGTTGAAGAAATTAAAAGACATTCGTTTTTCTCAACGATAGACTGGAATGTAAGTATTGGATGAAAACTTGCTTAAGGACTACAGATGCACAAGCTCTGGATTCTATTCCTACCATTACCCAATCCATGTCAAATCACTCATTTTTTTTTCTAACAGAAACTATATAGAAGAGAAATTCACCCGCCTTTTAAACCTGCAACTGGCAGACCTGAAGATACATTTTATTTTGATCCTGAATTTACTGCAAAAACTCCCAAAGGTAAAGCAAAAACATGAAAATTCAATATAATAGATATATCATTCTTCCATGGGAAAATCTTTTGCAAGATAGCTTTTCTTTTCATTTTGGTTTTTTGAGGTATGGTCTCGCTCTAGCCCAGGCTGACCTGCATTCACTATGTAAGTCTCAGGGTAGCCTCGAACTCACAATCATCCTCCTACCTCTGCCTCCTAGCTGCTGGGATTAAAGGTGTGCCTGGCCTCCAGGATAACTTTACATGCTAACAATGAAGCTCCTGAAATTATTGTATGTCAACCTTGTATCTCCCTTCTCCACTCCAACTATGATCCATAATATTGACAGATTATCATGTAAGGTTGTGCTGTCCAGTTTGATAACCAATAAGTCACACATGGCTAATTAAATTTAATTCAAAATTTAGTTTTTTTTTGTGAGTATATGTGTGTGGACACACATGTGTCTATGCAGGTACACTTGTGTCCACATGTGTGTGGAGACCAGAGGTGTCTTCCTCAATTGCTCTGTATCTTACATATATTTTTTAATTGTTGGGGTTTCTTTTTGAGGTAGGGTCTCATTCTAGCCCAGGCTGACCTGGAACTCACGCTAGTTCTAAGCTAGCCTCAAACTCACAGTGATCCTCCTAACTCTGCCTCCAGAGACTGGGATTAAAGGTGTGGACCACCATGCCCAGCTCCATCTTATTTTTTGACAGGGTTTCTCTGAACCAGGAGCTCACTGATTCAGCTAGACTAGCTAGCAAGTGAGCCCCAGCAATGCTCCTGTCTCTACTTCCCTAGTATGGGGATTACAAGTATACAGCTATGCTCAGCTTTTACATGGGTGCTAGGGATCCAACTCAAGTATTCATGCTTGGATGGCAAGTACTTTATTAACCAAACGATCTCTCTGGCTCAATTAAAGTTTAGTTTATCACAGTAGGCCCTTTTCAAAATTCAGTAGCTGCATGTGGGTACTGGCTACCATATTGGACAGCACATCTAAAGAAAACTTCCCTTGTTCAAGGAATATCAGTGGAAGAGCACTAATACCATAAACCATTAACCCAAAAATTAATCGATTTATTGTATTTTTCAGATTAGCTATTTTCTAGACTCCGAGTGTAGGTTTAAGGTAGTGATTACAGTAAGGGACCAGAACATATCTGATACACTGCTTCACTGAGATATGTACGTACACACACATACACACATACACACACAGAATGTAATGAATAAATGAAAAGGTCATAATTTCAACAGTTTCCCCTTATGTACCTGCAAAAACTCTTCTTAGTAATTCCTTATTCTTTTTAGATTCACCTGGCATTCCACCTAGTGCTAATGCACATCAGCTTTTTCGGGGGTTTAGTTTTGTTGCTATTAACTCGGATGACGAAAGCCAAGCTATGCAGACAGTTGGTGTACATTCAATTGTTCAGGTGAGTAAATGTTCAATATTTCATTATATGAATAAGATTAGATTTTATGTGTTAACTTTAAGTGAATTGCTTAACATTTTATATCATAACATCAATCTTTTAATATATCATTAAAAAGGTTGCATTAAACGTAATACTACATACCTATGAGAATTGAAAGTGAAATTCTGGGGGCCTGAGGAGATGGCTCAGCAGTTAAAGGCACTTGCTTGAAAAGCCTGACAGCCCCTTTTCAATTCCCCAACTCCCATGTAAAGTCAGATACACAAAGTGACATAAGTATCTGAGGTTCATTTGCAGCAGCACGAGACCCTGACATACATATACATACATATGCAAATAGAGATATATTTTTTAAAGAAAGTGAAATTCTAAGATAATTGAGACAAACAACATCATCTTTTCTGTTCCCTCTCCTGTGTCTCAATGATTATTGGGCCTAGTATAGTTCTTTTTTTTCTTTTTTTTTTTTCTTTTTTTTTTTTTTTGATTTTTCGAGGTAGGGTCTCACTCTAGTCCAGGCTGACCTGGAATTCACTATGTAGTCTCAGGATGGCCTTGAACTCATGGCGATCCTCCTACCTCTGCCTCCTGAGTGCTGGGATTAAAGGCATTCGCCACCACGCCTGGTTTAGGCCTAGTAGATTTCTTCCCTGCCTCTGTTAGGTTACCTATGACAGATTAAGGTCTATTAGTTACTTAATGCCTTACAACAGATCAGCAGATTTTATAATACATCAGAAAATAAAAACATGAAGCTATGTGGGCTATGCATTCTGTCCTATGACAACTCAACTATGCTGTTGTAGCCATGGTGTCAGGCCTGATGGAGCACACTGGTAATCCCAGCACTCAGGAGCCTGAGACAGGAGGATTGAGTTGAAGGTCAACTTGGGCTACATAGCAAGATCCTATGTCAAGAAACAAAAACAACCCAGCAATGGAAAGTCTATACATAAATGGGCATCACTGGGTGCCAATAAAATTAAATTTACAAAAACAGGCAATGAATCTGATTTGGTCTGTAAGCCTTAGTTTACCAGCTTTTACCTTAAAAATATACTCAAATCTTAAGATTTCTATGTTTTGTGCCCTTCTTAATTTAGAAACCCCATAGTTATTAGAAAGAAATGGTTATGAGTACTACCTTATGGTATGTCTGCCTCTTTATCCTATCTGATCAATTTTTAGATAAAGAAGACATAAAGAATATAGAGCAGGTTTCTAGAGTTTTTTTTTTGTGTGTGTGTATGTGTTCATAACAGGAAACTATACTCATAAGTACTGTAGGAAGAACACAGATAGTATAAACCATGAGATTTCTCTCTTTTTACTCTAGTATTATGGAAAGATAAATTCAGTTCATCTTTGTGTGATATTATACTTAGTGTGCATATGTTGAAATGTCACATTTTACATTGTAAATATGTACAGATGCTATGTTCAAAATGAAATATATTTTACAATTTTAATTCCTTCATTTATTCAGTGAGAACTACATATATATTTATTTTTTTTTGGGGGGGGGGCGGTTAAGTTGGGTCTCTCTCTAGCACAGCCTGACCTGGAATTCACTATGTAGTCTCAGGCTGGCCTCTCACTCACAGTGATCCTTCTACCTCTGCCTCCCAAGTACTGGAATTAAAGGTGTGTACCACATGTTTTAGGGTATCATTAATGCTTGATGTATTAATTTACTTGATGAATAAGTTGCTTTTGCTCTAAAATGTTTTTAGTGTTGTCTTCATTTCTATTTCTCATAGGAGAATACATGCTATTAAGAATCATTTTTTATTTTTCTGATATTCATTTTTATTAATAGTTTATACAAATTGTACTTAAGTAACATATTCCCCTATTATGAAATGCACTATTACACAACTCTTAAGAATTTATAAATTTGTTTATAGCAATTGCACAGGAACAGTATTCAGTTTACTGATGGATATGAAGTAAAAGAAGATATTGGAGTTGGTTCATATTCTGTTTGTAAGAGATGTATACATAAAGCCACAAACATGGAATTTGCAGTGAAGGTAAATATATTTACATTTAAAATACAACTCTTAACAATTCTTAATCATCCATGTCAATACCAGTTAAAAATTACACTCTTGTTGTGGAAGATGGGGAACAAAGATTGTAGGGGCCACAGGGTGGGTAGAAATATCCTGAGGCACGACCCCCCTAGGGAATGACAGAGGCCCTAATTATTCCCACTGTAAACACCCAGGACCCTACTGAGGAGGGCCCTCAGGGGATATAGAGACCTGGGATAAAGGGATACTAGAGTATAACCTATGTAAAATTTATACATTTATATTAATTGAAGAAAAATAATTTTTTAAATTACATTTTGCCAAACATGGGCACACAAGGTAAGGTAAGAAGATAATGAGTTAGAAGCCAGTCTAGGCAATGTCACAAGACCCTAACTCAAAAAAAAATACATTCTTCTCTTTGGCAAAAGTGCATTTTTAAATTTAAAAAATGAGGTAAATTTAAGTATTGTGTTAGCTATTTTCAAATATCTTAAACTAGAACCATGGATTCCCTTAGGGGTGAAAGGTAAGATGGTTTACATCCAATTAGCCCAAGTAAGTACCAGTGTATGTATACCTCTCATGATGTTAATAAACTCCTTTTACTCTTAAAAACCCCTATTTTGTGGGCAAAGTTTCAAAGAATTCCTCAAAATTTTGTTCAAGTTTGGTATATTTCCATTTTCTGACAAAAAGTTCATACTTTTCTTTGAATCTAAAAGGATTTGTGAACTAATAAAACTAAAACTATAGTCATAAAATATATTATCATTAGTATTTTAATATCATCAGATATCCTAAGACAAACTTTCCTAAGCCAAAAAAAGGCATCTGTTCTGTGATAGTCTGAATTTCAAATCATTTACTGTGAATAAGCAAACAGTATAGTCAGTCTCTGCCTTTTCATTGTTCCAAATAGTAATCTCTGATCCCTCCCCTACCGCAAGCAATTGAAGTGATGTCAAAGCCTCCAACTGACCTTGAACCTAAGTACTAATTTATAAGTATGGGTAACTGATGTTTAGTTAGCAAGAGAATCATAGTCACTGTTATTACTAGGTTAAACTTGGGTGCAATTGCCTTACAGAGTTATCATTGTCCATGAGGCTTTCTTTTGGATATAAGGATGCACCACAACACTACATTTAACTTGCTGTCTGTCAATTGCTCTTCTAGAAATTGGTAACATAAAGTGAGAGAAGAGGAATGTGCAGTTTGAGGATTTATCATTCTTCCATAAACACATCAGAGGATCAGAGGAAAGCAGAAATGCCCTATGCCCCCCCTTTGAATTACAAAGACCAGGAACTGATGCCTGAAGCCCTGCATATCTCTAAGCTATTTATGAATTTCTGTTACTGAGGTTCATAAACCTGATCCCAACACAACTACATTCTACTGAAACGACTATAAATATGAAGCCCACAAGTATAACTATAAATATAATGTAAATTGAGCTCAGATTAGCAGATCAGAGAATGTTAAATATTTCAGTTTGTTCTGGCTTTACTGAAACTACTCCCAGATCATTTCTCTTGACCTATCTGCCCTATCCCAAACATCATTCTTTCTAATCACCTATTTGCCTCATTCTACACTATCATTTGAAGTTTATTACATAGTGGGGGTCATATATATTTCTCTTCCCTGTTCTCCAGGTACAGAACTATTTTACAACTAAATCCATTTCAGGAAGACTGGGCTCATACTGAGGGCTAAGCTCTGTCCTAGGTTACTGCAGTGGGTGGATAGTTGTTGTGCACATTAATTATAATCTGTTTTAAATTGAACATGGAGTCTGCCATGGTGCCTCACAGCTATGATCTGAGCACTCAGGAGCCTGAGGCAGGATGATCACTACCAGTTTGAGGCTGATCATTCTTGGCTACATAGCAAATTTGAGGCTGTCTTTGGCTATCTGACATCCTGTCCCAGGAAAAAAAAAAAACAAGCCAAAATTGTCTTTTAAAAATATTTTACTTAAAGCTGTGAGTGGTGGCGCATGCCTTTAATCTCAGCACTCTGGAGGCACAGGTAGGAGGGTCGCCATGAAATCAAGGCCACCCTGAGACTACATAGTGAATTCCAGGTCAGCCTGGGCTAGAGTGAGACCCTGCCTCGAAAAAACAAACAAAAAAATTTACTTGAACTTATTAAAACATTAAGAAAAACAATTAAGAAGCAGTTGACAGAAAAGGGTTAGAGAAATATTGGTATATTAAAGGCCTTTATTGTTATAATTGAACTTAAATCTACTCAAGTGAAATTCTAGGTGTAGTTTTCTATAGTGCTTTCTGCTTAGCCTCTAAACTAAGCTTATTTAAATTAATTTTTATATGGATCTTACAACTAATGTGACAGTCCATTAAAAGTACTTGTTCAAAGGAAGTAGTCAGTTCAGCAAGCAGGTGCTAATGGTAGTATTACAGCTACATTTCTCTTAATTATCTGTATTGATAGGGGTTTAGAAGGTACTTGAATTCTCAAATATTTGAGACATTTAAGGATGAAAGAAAAGATGTGTTAAATTCATGGTAACTGTTCTTCAGTTTTTATTAGGTTCTAAACTTATCTTAGAGAGACCTGGTAGCAGTGTGTCTCATGAGTTAGGATTTATAGTCTTGCTATCTATATCGAGAATGGCTTTCTAATTAAACAATATTGAAAAATAGTTGAATACAAGTGATTGCTAAATAGGCATTCTATGTTAAATATTTATATACAATGATACCAAAGGTTTATGATTACAAACATTGAAAGTTCATGTTCATGGAAATTTTATGATAAATACTTGCCTTTTAGATTATTGATAAAAGCAAGAGAGACCCAACAGAAGAAATTGAAATTCTTCTTCGCTATGGACAACATCCAAACATTATTACTCTAAAGGATGTAAGTATATTCTTTAAACAAGAATCATTTAAATCAGTTGTCTAACTCACACTTGGGATATTTTAAATATTTGGTAAACAAAGACCTCAGAATAGTAAGCATATAAAATAGATTGGGGGGCTGGAAAGATTGCTCAGCAGTTAAGGCACTTGCCTGTGAGCCTAACTACCTGGTTCAATTCTCCAGTACCCATGTAAAGCCAGATGTACAAAGAGACAAATGCATCTGGAGTTCATTTACAGGGTCTGGAGACTCTGGCATGCCCATTCTGTCTGTCTGTCTCTCTTCTCTCTATGCTTGCAAATAAACATATTTTTATTATTATCCATAATTAGATACACTTAATAAGGGATTCATGTGTTGATGTCTCCCATTCCCCTATTTCCCGCTTCCCTGTCCCCTGTCAGTTGGATTTCTTCCTCTGTGGGCAGTCTGGATCTGTCCATGGGGGAGGGGGCTGTGAATAGCCTAGGAGTCAAGCCACTTCCACCCCCCTTTGCATGTTGTTACT
>PVHP010052671.1:0-11054 GCA_004024765.1 Zapus hudsonius
AAAAAAAAAAACCTGAAAAAATAAATTAACAAATAAAGTAAAACAAAACTAAATAGGCAAAAATGTCCCCAATACATTGAGTGGCTTAACATAGGATAATCATGAGACTGGTGAGATGGCTCAGTGGTTAAGATGCTTGCATGCAAAGCATTTGGTTCCCTAGTCCCCACATAAAGCCAGATGCACAAAGTAATCCATGCGTCTAGAGTATATTTGCAAGAAAAGCTAGAGGAACTGGCATGCCAATTCCTTCTGTCTGTTTCTCTTCTCTCTACCTCTCTCCTGGATTGCAAATAAAAGTTAAAAAAAAAATAGGACTAGGGAGATGGCTCAGAAGTGAAGAGGCTTGCCTGGCAAAGGATAACGACCTAGGTTCAATTCCCTAGAACCCATCTAAAGCCAGATGTACAAAGTGGCACATGCATCTGGAGTTCATTTGCAGCAGCTGGAGGCCCTGGTGTACCCATTCTATCTCTATCTGCTTGCAAATAAATAAATTAAATATATATTTGCTTAAAAATAGGATAGTCATTTTGTGGTAATACCCTTCTATACCCAGTATAAGATTAATGTACAATGTCACATGTGATATGTTAAAAAAAAAAAAAAAAAAAGAGTTCCAGCTGAGTGTAGTGGAGTGTGGCCTTTAACCCCAGCACCTAGAGGGCAGAAGCTATGAGTTTGAGGTCAACCTGGAACTACAGAGTGAGTTCCAAGGTAACCTAAGCTAGAGAGACCTTACTATGAAAACAAAACAGTAGTAAGAATATTATGGAGCTAATTTTAGCAATTGTTCCAAATATTTCCTTACTCAACTTCAGTTAACTGATAGCAGCATTAAAATTTGACAATAACACAGCATTTTATGTAGTTGCAAAAAGCACACCGAGGAAACAAATTTTAAAGTGAGAATTTTATCTTACTTAAATATGTAACTTTTCTAGTTAATAAGATGCTCTATACTTATGTCTATTTTGTATTTTCTCAATCTCAAAAATACTCAACTCGCTGGGTGTGGTGGCACACGCCTTTAATCTGAGCACTAGGGAGGCAGAGGTAGGAGGATCAAAGTGAGTTCAAGGCCACCTTGAGACTACATAGTGAATTCCAGGTCAGCCTGGACTTCCAGCCTGGAATTCCAGGTCAGCGAGACCCTACCTTGAAAAACCAAAACAAACAAACAAACAAAAATACTCACCTCTACCAAACTCTCTCAAGTGAGACACAGCACATGAGTCAGCAAAGCCGTTCTCCAAGGGGCCAGTTTCATAGCACTATATTAAGTAAAAAGCAACAGAATTTACTGAGGTATAAAAAATAAACTCTTTATCTTAAATGCCCAGATTGAAAAGTTGCTATTGCCATAGTTACAAAATCCTGGACTAATTGAAAAATTTTAATAAACAGTATGATAATCTCAACACTTGGGACAGCAATCACTAGTTTGAGATCAGAATGGTTTACATGGTAAGACCATTTCTCAAACACTGACACACACCACCACCACCAAAAAAAAACATCGTGCCAGGCATGGTGGCAGACCTTAATCAAAGCTTATGGGGAGTTTGAGGCCAACCTGAGACTACATAGTGAATTCCAGGTCAGCCTGGGCTACAGTGAGATGAGCCACCTCCTGCACATCTGCCAGGATCCAGGTGAAACCACAGAGGAATTGGCAAGCAAAGCACAAGTGCTGCTCTCACAACGATCCTGACAACCTGTGTCATGGTGATGGCAATAGACACTGAGGTCCCTCAAAACGAATCAAAGCAGAAATTCAGAAGTTGCCTAGAGCTTAAGGCTCTGAGAACATTGGGAGAGGGTAGAAAAAATTTAAGAGCCATAGGGTGGGAAGGAATATCCAGAGGCATTGCTCCCACCCCACAATGATGGCCTGCTGCTCCTACAACTAATAACCCAGAACACCCTGGTGAATACCAGTAACACCACTAAGCAGGGCCCTCCATGGAATGGGGGGGAGTGAAGAGAGGAATGGGACTAACACATGATTTATCCATACAATGAAGTTTCAAATGTGTTTGTGTGTATATATATATATATATAATATATAATATATATAATATATATATATGTATGTATGTATGTATATGTATGTACGTACGTATGTACGTACATAGGCTAGAGAGATGGCTCAGCAATTAAGAGTGCTTGCTTGCAAAGCCTAATAGCCCTGGTGTAATTCCCCAGAACCCTTTCTCTTTCCCTTTCTGCCTGCCCGCCTCTTTCTCCCTGTCATATAAGAAAAAAAATATATATGTGCATATAATTAAATGGTTACATCAAAAAGTAGTTGGGCCAGCCGGGCGTGGTAGCACACGCCTTTAATCCCAGCACTCGGGAGGCAGAGGTAGGAGGATTGCTGTGAGTTCAAGGCCACCCTGAGACTACATAGTGAATTCCAGGTCAGGCCGGACCAGAGCGAGACCCTACCTCAAAAAACAAAACAAAAAAAAAGTAGTTAGGCCAAAGGATGGGTAGGATCACTTACAATGCTAACTTCCAGACATAAAATGGCCTTGATAGTCATAATTTCGCAATGTCTGATAATAATGGGAGGAAAAGACAATGAATGACACTGAAACAAAACAGAGACTAATTGAAAGGGTGAAAGATACAGGGGAGGGTGAGAGAGAGGAGAGAATCTTAATTATTTATGGTCTATAATTAAGGAAGCTGTCAATAAAAAGTTTTTAAAAACTTTTAAAAACATGCCTTTAATCCTAGCACTCGGGAGGCAGAGGTAGGAGGATCACCATGAGTTCAAGGCCACCCTGAGACTACACAGTGAATTCCAGGTCAGCCTGGGTAGAGTGAGACCCTACCTTGAAAAAACAAAAAATAAAAAAATATTTTTTAAAAAAAGTAGTTGGAATGAATGGCCAGTAAGAATGTAGTAAGGAGATCAACATGTAACACAAACTAAATGTCAACAATATAACATTCAGCACTCATCAAAATAATATATCATCTGGGCTTGGTGGCGCACACCTTTGATCCCAACACTCCGGAGGCAAATTTAGGAGGATTGCCATGAGTTTGAGGTCACCCTGGACTAGAGCAAGACACTACCTAAAAAAAAAATAAAAATTAAAAAAAAAAAAAAACCAGAGTCACACTAACTTAATCACTTTAACTCACTCTGCAGGCCAGGCAAGCCTTGAACTCACTAACTTCCTGTTTCAGGTGCCAGAGTGTCTGGGATTACAACAAAGCTACCAAGTCTGGCTTAAAAAAGCATTGGTTTTGGTTGTAGACCAGAATGAGGAACTGACACCAGGTAAAGAACTTTCTGGAGTGATGATTAGTTTGGATTGTGTTACATGGTATAAAACTATCAAAAAGACTCAGGAGGCAGAGGTAGGAGGATCATCATGAGTTCAAGGCCACCCTGAGACTACATAGTGAATTCCAGGTCAGCCTGGGCTAGAGTGAGACCCTACCTAAAACCTTCCCCCTCCCCAAAAAAAACCTATCAAAAAGGGGCATGGTGGTGCAAGCCTTTAATACCAGCACATGGGAGGAAGAGGTAGGAATATTACTGTGAGATAGAGGATAGCGAGAGTTCCAGGACAGCCTGGGCTAGAGTGAGACCCTACTTGAGGAAAAAAAAAAAAAAAACGACAAAAAAGAATAATTAGGACCTATACCTTTTTTTTTTTTTTAATTTTTTTTTTAAGGTTGTACTCTTTTTTAAAATATTTTATTTATTCATTTTCAAGCAGAGATACAGAGAGAGAAAGAGAGAGAGAGAGACAGACAGACAAAGAACACATACCAGGGCCACCACCTTGTGGGTCTGGCTTATGTGGGACCTGGAGAATTGAACCCGGGGCCTTAGGCACTGGAGGCAAGTGCCTTAACCGCTGAGCCATCTCTCCAGCCCAGGACCTATACCTTTTACTGGTATAAATTAAAATTAAAATTTCAAAACATGAAAATATCTGGGGTGGGAGGTACATTATTTAATATAAATTAAAACTACATACTTTCTTACTTTTAATCACCTTAAAAAGCATTTACTCACAAACATTTTACATTTTAAGAAGCACTTACCACATTTTGGCTGTAACTTCTGCATTTTGAGGTATGTCAACAAAAGCAATACAAACTTCTTTTTCCTTGATAATTTTATGGAGAGGCAACCCATACTTAATGTAGTTCTCAGAAACCTCAACATAAACCTTTCTTTATTAAACTAGAAACTTTTCATGTAAGGAAGCACTTTACAGCTTCTCTTCAGCATATGCAAATTACCAGCATTATTAAAGGTAAAATAAGGGTTGCTTGAATACAAGTTCTGTGAAACGCTGATTGTTACTCAAATAACCTTCACAACTACTTAAATATAACTTACAGGTTGGGGACAAGTACACATGTTGGAAAAGGGATGGGTAACTTCCAGAGATAGAATGGGGTTTTATTACACTACAAACTTATATTTTAAACTTATAACTGCATATTTCTAGAATTTTCCTTTTAATATTTTGAGAGTACAGTTACTTGAAAAAAACTATAAAGGACAGTAATTCTATATGCACTTCAAGGTTACAAATATCACTATAGTTTATTTTGAAAATGTCATATTTCCTGGGTTTAGTACTGTTCAAGAATTGACAAAATCAACATACCTTTTTAGAAAGACCAAAATCTCCCTTCTTGGGCATAAATCCAGGGTCTAAATCATTGGACTCAAGAAGTTTCTTAGTTGGTTTTCTTTGACGCTTACTTTCATAATTTCCTGAAATGTACATACCTTTTCTTAGATGATTTACAAATGCAGCACAAAGTAATGTTCAAAAAAATTGGTATAATGCAAAAGGTGTCACAATGTGATATAGGTATGATGAGAATGTATTTGTTCTAAAAATTTTACTTAATGGAAATAAATAGGCCTCATGGAAGATACAAACTAACATAAAGATGTTTTTTGTGGGTTATGGTGTTTTGAAGCAGGATATGATCTAGCCCAGGTTGGCCTGGAACTCATGGTGATTGTCCTACCTCAGCTCTAAATACTGAGATTAAGAGGTACACACACTACCATGTCTGGCTCTATTTTTTTGTTATTTTGTTTTAAAGACAAAGTTCTATGTTTTGCAGGCTGGCCTCAAACTTGCAATGTAGCTAAGGATGACTACATTTCTGATACCCAGTTTATGTGGTACTGGGGATCAGCCAAGGGCTTCATACATACTAAGAAAGCACTCTACCAACAATCTATGTATCTTCAGCCCTTCTATGTTTAGTTTCTTTTAAAACACAGAATAAGTGCAAAATCAAAAGTGTGAACTGAATTTATGGCCTTTAATTAGTAAAAAGGAAGAAAAAGAAATGGAGCCAAGATTCTGATATAAATGAGCGGGGAATATAATATCTGTTGTGCCATGAAACCACATACAAAAAAATACAACGAAGGTTAAATGAAAAGATAACTAAATATTTTGCAAGGATGCTCTTAAAAAATTCTAGGAAAGAAAAAAAAATTCTAGGGAAGAGCTGGGCATATGGTGGAATACACATTTAATCATAGCAGCTGGGGAAGGAGAATCTTGAGTTTTTAGTCTGTGCCTAGACTATATATAGTTCAGAAAACCTGTCTCCATAGAAAAATAAATAGCCTGTTAATGCAATTTGGCACTTAATAGACACTCGCATGCACAAGCATGCAGTGTGCATGTGGATCCAGGTCAGAGGACAACTTTGTAGGTGGGGCCACCCCTCCTATCTTGTTTGAAGTAGAGTTGTGTTCACTGCTGCATTCACCAGCTAGGTCTGTGCAGGGTTATTTTTCTGACTCCCATCTTTCTTAGGCACACCAGGAATACAGATATCTGCCATAGCATTAGGCTTTACATGGGTTCTGGGGATCTGAACTCAGGTACTTAACTTTGCCTGGCAAGTACTTTATCCACAAGGCCATCCCCATAGTCCCTCTTTGTTTTAAAATGCTTGTTTGCTTGTTTATCTGCATGTGTATATACACTCATGCATCTTGCCACTGAAAATGAACAGCAGATGCTTGCATCAATTTTTGCATCCAGTATCCATGGAAAGCTTGGGAAATGAACCCAGGCTGACAGGCTTTGCTGGGAACTTTTAACCACTTAAACCATCTCATCAGCCTTCCTCTTTCTAATTCCTTTAAAAATCCTCAAGATTTGAGATGTAGCAACTTGAGTGGTAGGGCAGTTGCCTAGCATGTGTGAGGCCCATAGATGTATGACTGGTATCAAAAAATAAAAAAGAGGCTGGAGAGATGGCTCAGCGGGTAAGGCACTTGCCTCCAGTGCCTAAGGCCCTGGGTTCAATTCCCCAGGACCCACATAAGCCAGACCCACAAGGTGGTGGCCCTGGTCTCTGTCTCTGTCTCTGTCTCTCTCTCTCTCTCTCTGTCTGTCTCTCTCTCTGTATCTCTCTCTCTGTGTATCTCTCTGATTGAAAATGAATAAATAAAATATTTTTTAAAATAAATAAAGAAAAAAGAAAAGAAAAAAAATGAATTAAATAAAACTTTTAGATTCCATCTTACTACAATTAGCCTAACTAGGATTTTTTGTAAATACCATAAAATGTAAGAACAGTTTTGCATCCAAAATTTAAGGGCATACAAGAGAATTCTTCCCATTCCCTGGAGGACCATTATGTTCAATAGTCAAACAGTGTTATGAAGCAATAAGTTCAAGCAATTGGTAAATAGCTTCTAAAAAATACTAAAACATATACAATGTTTATTGTGTGTGAAAGGTGGTAACATTAGACATTATTAATTACATGATACAACAAGTTCAAGGTTAAGCAAGTACAGAGATGGTGAGGGCAATGGCCGGAGCACAAGTTTCAAGTGCTTACTCCATTAATGTACAGCATCCCTCCCCAAACTGTTACTCTAGGATTTTATTTCACATGCAGGTGATGAGTAACCATGAAAATAAAAAATTAAAGCAAGTACAACAGTTTCTTTTTCAGAGTGTACCACAAGTTAATTTGTAGTCAGAAACTAAATCAAATTAGCCAATTTAAGTTGTTTTTTTTTTTTGGGGGGGGGGATGAGTATTCGTTGTATTTAATCAAAATGCCAGCTTTGGATCAAAACATACTAGGTTTGTCCTGCTGCCTTCTAGACACCAAGAGCCCACATCTTCACCTTACCTGGTGTTTTAACAAGCAATCCCACAGATTCAAGGGCAGGCCGCGGAGAGACTTCTGGAGCCACAGGCACAGACAAGGTCAGCTGTGGCAACTCAGCATGTCCACCTCCAAGATCTGACTGAGCCAAGGGCCCTTCCAAAAAAGGAGCCTCTCTTTCAAGAACTGGAGGCTCTTCTTTAGTTGAAATCAAAGAATTCTCATCCACCTGTTTGCTCTGAACAATAGATCGACATCGGGCTAGGCTTTCCTCTTCACAGCGGGAACTTACCTAAAAAGAGTTAAGTAGAAATAAAATACTCAGGTCCAAATTGTTAGAATTTGATAAAATAATGCACTTCCAAGGCTAAGAAGACAGCTCAGTGTAAAGTGCTAAACAAGCCTGAAAACTCAAGTTCAGATACTCAGAACCCATGTAAAGCCATACCCATAAGGCAAGCATCTGTAATCCTAGTGCTACAGTGAAGAGAAGGGGGAACCCAAAGCTCCAGGGTCAGTTATCTTGGTAAATACAGTCGTGAATGATGAGAGCCCCTGCCTCAAAACAAAATGGAAAGCAAAGACCATTACTATAGGCTGTACTCTGACCTCCACATGCCCACATGTGCACACATGGTGTACACACACACACAAAGATTGATGTTAAGTGAATTTTGGCTAAATAACTAATAGTGAGCTTACTATGAGTATATAATTAATGTAGTGGTATAATTCTTATCTAGTACTTGTTTTGCTTTTCAGAGTTGTTTTTTTATTTGTTTGTTTTTGTTTTTCGAGGTAGGGTCTCTCTCTAGCCCAGGCTGACCCGGAATTCACTCTGTAGTCTCAGGGTGGCCTTGAACTCACGGCAATCCTCCTACCTCTGCCTCCCAAGTGCTGGGATTAAAGGTGTGCACCACCACACCCGGCTCAAGAGTTTTTCTTTTGCAGTCTAAAGTCAGAGTCATTTTCAGACTCTTCAATCATTCATATATGTACTTGCTAAATTTGGTGGAAGAATTCTTATAGGCATCTTCTGGAAATTCTACAGTAATAATTACTCTGTCATACAGGAGAAAAGGGGTTTATTATTATTATTTGAACAAGGGTTTCACATTTGTTTCTATTGCCCAGTTAGGTAGTAATTCTCATTAATTACAATGTTTAGGATAAAGCTTGCTACTTATATCCACTCATTTAAAAGTTAAAAACAAGGGCAGGACAGATGACTCAGTGGCTAAAGTGCTTGCCTGCAAAGCCTAATGACCTAATTGCCTAATTGCCTAGAGTACCAACTAAAACCAGATACATAAAGTGGCACATGTATCTGTAGTTGGCCAGAGGCCCTGGCATGCAAATAAATATATAATAAAAATGATCATTCATTAAGAAATAAATTTAGATGGGGCTGGAGAGATGGCTCAGTGGGTAAGGCACTGGCCTCCAGTGCCTAAGGCCCCGGGTTCAATTCCCCAGGACCCACATAAGCCAGACCCACAGGTGGTGGCCCTGGTGCGCTCGCTCTCTCTCTCTCTCTCTCTCTCTCTCTCTCTCTCTCTCTGCTTGAAAATGAATAAATAAAATATTAAAAAATAAATAAATAAATTTAGAGCCGGACATGGTGGCACAAGCCAGTAATCCCAACACTCTGGAGGCAGAAGTAGGAAGATAGCTGTTTAAGGATGAGTTTAAGCCACCCTGAGACTATGTAGTAAAATCCAGGTCAGCCTGGGCTATAGCAAGACCCTACCTTGAAAAACCAAAATAAATAAATAAATAAATAATATTAAATAAATTTAAAAGCAAACAAAAAAAGGGGCTGGAGAGGTAGCTTAGCAGTTAATTCATTTGCTTGCAAGCTAGAAGGACCCGAGATCAACTCCCCAGTGACCATGTAAAGCTAGTTGCACAAGGTGGTGCATGTATCTAAGAGTTTGTTTTCGGTGGTTGGAGGCCCTAGCATGCCCGTATTCTCTCTGTCCCTCTTCCTCTCTCTCCAATGAATAATTTTAAAAAACAAAATAATTTTTTTGTTTTGTTTTTCGAGGTAGGTTCTCGCTCTACTCCAGGCTGACCTGGAATTCGCTGCCTATCCTACCTCTGCCTCCAGAGTGCTGGGATTAAAGGCATACACAACCACACCCGGCATAAAATAAATTTTTTTTTCTTTTTTTAAAATATTTTATTTATTCATTTTCAAGCAGAGAGGAGAAACAGAGAGAGAGAGAGAGAGAGAGAGAGAGAGAGAGAGAGAGAGAGCGCACCAGGGCCACCACCTTGTGGGGCTGGCTTATGTGGGCACTGGGGAATTGAACTCGGGGCCCTAGGCACTGGAGGCATGTGCCATAACCGCTGAGCCATCACTCCAGCCCAAAATAAAATTTTAATAAAACATTCTAACACTTGCCATAACATGAATGAAGCTTGAGGACATTATGCTAGAAAAAGTCACATACAAAGTTGTAACTACTGAACAATTCTGCTAATATGAAGAACCTAGGGAAACAGACAAAAGACAGACTGCTAGTGGCCAAAGGCTAAGAAAAGGAGGAGGATTATTGGTTACTGAGTACTGAGTTTGTTTTTTTTTTTTTTTGGTTTTTCCGAGGTAGGGTCTTACTCTAGTCCAGGCTGACCTGGAATTCACTATGTAGTCTCAGGGTGGCCTTGCAGTCACAGCAAATATCCTACCTCTGCTGGGATTAAAGGCTTGCACCACTATTCCCAGCCTTTCTGTAGTATTATTACTTTGAAATTTTAAAACTTTTTATTGATAGTTTGCATAATTGTAGATAATAAACAGTAACTTCCTCCCCACCCCCTCAAATAATCTCTATTTTGTTTTGATAACATCTTGTCCTCCCTTAATTTTTCTTAAATATGGAACGCTTCACAAATTTGCATGTCATCCTTGCATAGGGGCCATACTAATCTCTGTATCGTTCCAATTTTAGTATATGTGCTGCCAAAGCAAGCACTTTTCCTCCCATTTTGAAGGTCTTATGAAGGTAGTGTCGGGCAATGCAGAGTAATGAACAGCAATGCCATTTTGTGTCTGAAAGTTTGCATTGTAAGCAGTCCTACCCTTCCTTTAGCTCTTACAATCTTTCTACCACATCTTCCGAAATAAACCTTAAGCCTTGGGAGCTGTGATAGAGATGTCCAGTGCTGAATAATCCACTATCACTCCTTCTCAGCCCTATGGTGACTTCTGAGATATCCCAGTAGCCACTGCTATCTGAAAAGAGAAGCCTCTAGCCAAAAAGTGAAAGGAGCATGATTATTCCATACTATATATATTTTTTTCCATACTATATTTTAAGTGTACGGTTCTGTGATATTAGGTATAATCATATTCTGATGAAATCATTGCTACCATCTATTTCTTGAAATTTCTTATCTTGCCAGCTGTGGTAGAGCATGCCTTTGATCCCAGCACACTCGAGGCAGAGGTAGGAGAATGGCTGAGACTACATAGTGAATCCCAGGTCAGCCCGAGCGAGATCAAGACCCTACCTCAAAAAAGAAACACAAAAAAATAATAATATTCCAGGTCAGCCTGGACTAGAACGAGACCCTACCTCAAAAAACCAAAATAATAATAATAATAATAATAATAATAATAATAATAATATGGGCTGGGAGTGGTAGGGCACAACTTTATTCCCAGCATTTGGGAGGTAAGAAGACTTCTGTGAGTTCAAGGCCAGCCTGGAACTACAGAGAGAGTTTGAGGCCAGCCTGGACCAAAAGACCATACATCGAAAAAACAGGCCTTTAATCCCAGCACTCGGGAGGCTGAGGTAGGGGGATCACAGGCTACCCCTGAGGCTTCATAGTGAATTTCAGGTCAGCCTGGGCTAGCTACCTCAAAACACACACACACACACACACACAAAACTATGATA
>PVHP010052672.1:0-11119 GCA_004024765.1 Zapus hudsonius
TGCTAGTGAGGTTTCCAATATTATAAAAAGTAACTAATATGGTTAACTTATATAGTTAGCCTCCCAAATTACAAATTTGGAGGTTTCTGCAGTGATCAATTGGCCCCATGGCTTTGGCCCTGTGGCAAGGTAAAAAAAAAATCACTGTGGTGGGAAAAAACTGACCTAACTAGGAAGCAAAAGGTAGAGGAAGACACAAAGTAAAGGAAAAACTAATTACATCGTTGTAAGGTGAAACAGGTGAACAAACAGTCCAGTCAACCTTTCCCCTTTTCAACTCCCAAGATCCTTTATGAGGTAGACACGGTAAGATTTGCAAAAGTAACTGTGATGAAATGACATCCACGTCTGCTACAAATGATGGTTTGGCGATTTCAGTTTGCTCCAATTTAAAAGCAATTTTTAAGAACATGTAGTCGGAGTGAGACAATAAACCATAAGTCATTCTGGCATAAACAGAATTGTATTCCTTGTGGTTTCCAGAACAGATCTTGAAGTTTGGGCACAGCTTCAAGTTAATTATAACTGTTTATTTCTTTTTGGAGTAACTCATCATTCTATACACACAATGTAGAAAGTACAATGAGAATAGGAACCGTTGTATTTATGGCTAACCTCTATGGACTTGGTTTTATTAACTATATATAATGGCAATACTGGACTTTAATTTCCAGGATTGTTTGTATATCTCCAATTGCTTCAGGATTTCAGAGGAGGAGATATAGACCTACCGTTAATGTATTAGCAGACACTCAGAGACAAGAAAATATCTGTGCCTACTATTAGAGAAAGTGTAAGATTTGAATGGGCAGAATAATGGATGTGTCAGTCAGGAATAGCTGAATGAAATAGGATGAAGAGGTAGAAAACCTAGTTAAACTCAGAAATAGTTAAGACATGAAATTATCTTTATTAAAAGCTCACAGTAGGATTATTTTGTATGAATTTTTACTTTAATTTTCTTATTTTTATTTTATTTAAAATATTTTATTTGGATTGGAGAGATGGCTCAGCTGTGAAGGTGCTTGCCTACAATGCCCAACGACCTGAGTTCAATTCCCCAGTACCCATGTAAAGCCAGATGCAGAACATCTGGAGATTGTTTGCAGTGGCTGGAGGCCCTGGTGCACCCACTCTCTCTGTCTCTCTTCTCTTTATCTCTATTGGCTTGAAAATAAATGAATAAAAATATTTTAAAATATTTTATTTGTTTGCAAGGAGAGAGAGAGAAGAGAGAACTGAAGATACATGTGCACCTTTGTGCATCTTGCTTTACATGAATACTAGGGAATTGAACCCAGGTCATTAGGCTTTGCAGGTAAGTGCCTTAACCACTGAGTCATTTCTCAGTACTGATTTTGTTGCTATTATATAATCATTATTATTATAAATGGAAAATAAGTAACAGTGACAAATGCCACTGTTTATTGAGTATTTGTATTTTATATTTCACTTCAAATCTGTCACCCTCCAAGGCAATGGTGGGCCAGCAGCAGCTTCAACAGCATCTGAGAACTCATTAGAAATATAAACTGTTGGGCTGAAGAGATGGCTCAGTGGCTGAAGGCAGTTGCTTGCAAAGCCTGATGGCCAAGGTTTGATTTCCCAGTACCCTTGTAAAGCCAGATGCACAAATTGGCACATGTGTTTGGAGTTGATTTGTAGGGGTAGGAGTCCTGGAGCACCCATACTCACTCTCCTTCTCTTTCTCTCTCTCCCTTTCTCAAATAAATAAAAAAAATGCAAGTTGCTGAATCAGACTTAGAGAAGGCAGCCCAACTTTTTGAGTATTTTGATGTGTTTGACATAATTCATATGAGAATTATTAGTCAAAGTTTCATTTCTAGGATGAAGTACATGCAACTTAGTATTTCCCAGTATCCTCAACTGGTAAAGTCTAAAGTAGTGAGTATAATCTAGTCCTTGTGACTTCTTAAAGCCACATCATCTTTAAAATAAATTTAGTATTAGAAGAGAACAACAATTATATAAAACGGTTATTGGACTCATCTAATTTGTTTATTTTATTTATTTGCCAGGAGAGAGAGAAAGAGAGAGAAAGAGAGAAGAGAGAGAGAGAGAGAGAGAGAGAGAGAACACACCAAGACCTCTAGCCACTGCAAACAAGCTCCAGATGCATGAGCCACTTAGTGCATCTGGCTTTATGTGGGTGCTGGGGAATCAAATCTGGGTCATTGAGCTTTGAAAGCAAGCTCCTTAACAGCTCATTCATCTCTCCAGCCCCCTTCTAATTTTTTCAGACTATAAATGTATAATTTCTGAATTGATTGATAAGTGAAGAGTCGAAGATTGGCTGGTAGTTAGAAAATGTACAAGGCTCAAAAGTTAATTGACCTGAATGGGATTTTCTTGCAAATTTCTAAACAGCGTAATAAAATGTGTTGCAAAATTGCTGGTTTGTGATTTTTTTTTCCTGCCTTACATTGTGTCTGTATAAAAAGCAAAACAAGAATTGGCCTAATGTTCCAACTTCTTTTGCAAGGCTGAACGCAGAGTTGGCAGCCTACCCCAGTGCAATGAATACAAGGTCTCTGTTCTACTTTGAAAACATGAAAATGATTATTTTACATGAATTTTGAGAGCTTAAACTTTTGAGCTCAGAATTCGAGCTCATTATATAAAATACTTTATCGTGAATGTTGTAAAAATATTTAAGCTTGCTTCATTTATTATTTCCACTTGTAATCAGCCTTCGTGGGGACAACATTGGCAGCAACGGTTTTCTCCTTTGGGAATCGTTTTGTCTTGAATCCTTCCCACTTGGTTGTCTTTCCTCAAAGATGGAGACATATTTTGGTCCTCTAAATATTTTCTTGTGTTGTAAATGAGTCTTGTGTGAAAAAGTACTGTGCGCCTAATCCTATATAAATATTTCATTTATAATCCAAATATGCAGGCATTCCATTCAAACAAATTTTATATGTGCACAAAATGATTGGAGCATTAGGAAGAGAAATGAAATTGGATTTATAAGGAGCTATGACTCACACAATTCTGCTGGGATGGGAAGTCCAGGTATAGTAGGTAGTTGAAATGTTTTATTCAGCTTTGAATTTTATCCACTAAAAACAGAACATGTCTAATTTAATTGATTTTTATTTTTTCAAATCAACGTCATTTTATTAGCATATATTAATTTCACAGTTTAATTGGCTTCATTTTGTCTTTTTCTGTTTGTGAGACAGGGTCTCATAAAGCCTAGGCTAGCCTCCAACTCACTATGTATCTGAGGATGATCTTGAACTCCTAATATTTCTGTTTTTCCTCCTAAGTGCTGGGATTACAGGCATGTGTTACAATGTTCAGTTCTCATTCATTTGTGAGCATATATAGCATACACTTTGAAAGTGTTCATTCCTGCATTACCCTCTCATCCTACCCTTTCCTCCATCTACTTCCTCTTTCACCATGCACTAAAATCAACTCCAAATGAATCAGAGACCTCAATATAAACCAAGCAACCGTGAACACTCTGGAAGAAAATATAGGAGGAAACCTACATGAGTTAGGAGTAGGGAAAACCTTCCTGAGCAAATCTCCAGCAGCCCAGGAAGTGCAACATTCACTTAACCGATGGGACCTAATCAGGCTCAAAAGCTTCTGTACAGACAAAAATACCATACTCAGAGCCAATAAATAGACCCCCATAAAACTGGGAGATGATTTTTGCTGCCTATAACTCAAAGGCCTAATCTCCAGAACCTACAGAGAACTCAAAAAATTAATAGCAAAAACTCACAAACTGTCCTCTAACAAAATGGGGCACTGATAGGAACAGAGAATTCACAGAGGAGGAAACACAAATGGCTTTTACTCACCTGAGAAAGTGCTCAGCATCCTTAAGCATCAGTGAAACGCAAATCCTCTTAAAAAATTATACACATTTATCAGTACTGTGATGTTTTAGTATATTGTAGAGTATTTAATGTTTAAATTAAGTTAAGCATTTCTATCTCCTCCTAAAATTTTATTAATTATTTATGATGAAAAAATTCAAAATCCTTCTTCCAGTTTTTTTTTAAACACATAGAACCTAGACATATACTTGTGGCACCTCAAAGAAAGATGGTGGTTTAGACCTGACTGCCCCAACTCCCCCATAAGACTGAATTTCCTAGCACAGGTGATCACACCATGCCAGAAGAGAGCACTGAAATTTGAGGGTTACTTTCAGCCTTAGAAAAGCTGTGTTTGAAAAGAAACGAGTGTGTAGAGGCCAAAGTGTAAGAATTGGTTTTTCTCAAACCAGGTTGAAATATGAGTGTGGCGCTCCTCGACCAGTGAGGAAGAACGACCACCACTCGAAGATCCTTCCCAGATCACACTTTAATGGAGATCCTTTGATTGAAGGGGGGGGGGGCAGGAAGCGAAGGGGCGACGCTAAGAAGCAGCTGCTTTTATAGGAAAAAAAGGACACGGATCATCCCATGATTGGCTGGCTCCTGCTTGCCACCCCCAGATGCCACGGGATTGGCTAGGATCAGGAGATCAAGCATGCGCAAAAGCTTGTGACCTCCTTGCTCTAACAAAGTAGTCTTCCAAGCATTGTCTAATCCCAAGTGCTGGGATTAAAGGCGTGAGCCACCACACCCGGCTCTCTGCAATGGGATTAAAGGCATGCGCCACCACATCCGGCTCTCTGTAGTGGGATTAAAGGCGTGTGCCACCACGCCCGGCTCCCTGCATATGAGGAATGTCTTTAGCATAAAATGCTACTCTATAACTGTATCAGAGAAATTTAGCTTAGCTTAAAATTTGAATTTAGAATAAGACTGATTTGGTGTGAAATGCATATGTGGTTCTGAAATTGGTGTGCAAAGCTGAAGGCATCACATACAGAATCATGGTTGCTAATGGCCAAAAAAAAAAAAAATCACAAATTTCCTGGAATAGATAGAAAATTCAATATGTAAATTTACTTCTAGTTATAGCTTATGAGCACTTGATGGAAGCATCGCATGCTTAAAACACTTGTTTTCTTTCCGACCTTTAATTAGAATATTGTTGTTTTTCTGAAAATAGCTATGATTATAATGAGTTACGTATCATATTTGGGAATTTTTCATTACAATGAAGACCTTTTCCATATAAAAACATAAACAGTGCATTGTTGGAATAGTCATCCTATTATGAATTAGCACACCAGAACTTCTGACTCCTATGAAAATATAAATAGGATATTTCTTGGTAACAAGTCTCTACTTAGACTGTTAATCTTCCCATACAGCAAGTTTTTAGGCTAATTATCTCCAGGGGTAGAAGAATCGCTCTATTGTATTCAAAGCTATTGCTTGGGATTTTATTCACTCTCCAGGTTTTATTGGAATTATGTTTTCAGGAATGTCATTATTTTTGACTCTGTGACTAGGCCCATTATGTGTCTGAGGTGTAGGGACCTGTTAGAGTCTCCACTATAGGTTATTTTTCACAGTCAGTAGATTTAAGTATCATGAATGGACAAAGCTGCCTTCTTCACTGCCTTGCTAAACCTAGACCTATATTTTGAACCCATTTCTTATTATTTTAAGGCATCTCCTTCTTTTGCAGTGGCTAGGAACATAAATGCTCTGCTTATTTATGCAGATTTCTTTCAATTAGATGGCAAATCAATAGATACTCTAGAGACTTAGGAGCAATGACAGTTGTTGCTTTCCAATAACTGTTATAATGAATGATCATTTTAAAACTTACTTTATCATAGTTAAGGGGTCTCTAAAATATATTTGGCTAAAGCTTACAGTCCTTAAAGTATCATTGGGCTTAGGAGATAGACCAGTGGATAAAGTCCGTGAAATGCAAGCCTGAGTTCTTGAGTTCATAACCCTAGACCCTGACCCACCATGTGAACCCCAGAAGCTTTGGTGGGTTCCATACTCCAAGATCTCCATTGGTGAGATGGGAGCCAAGGATAAGAATTTCTCAGAAGTTCATGGATCAGCCAGCTTGGAGAATGTAGCAGTGAATAATGAATGAGGGACCCTGGCTCAAAGTAGGTGGAAGGCTAGGACTGACCCTCTGACTTCCACACAGGCATTAGAACTTGTGTGCACCTGCACTCATACGTAAGAACACACACAAACACACACACACACACACACACACACAATGGAAATTATTTTCTTATTTTTCAAGGTAGAGTCTCACTCTAGCCCACGCTAAATTGGAATTCACTATGTAGTCTCAGGTTGGCCTCAAACTCACAGTGATCCTCCTACCTCTGCCTCCTGAGTTCTGGGATTAAAGGCATGCACCACCACACCCAGCTAGAAAATTTTTTTAAAAGACAGTAACTATTTATATAAGAATATGTTTTACAAAATAAAAATCAGTCATTCAGGTAAATACTGATCATTTTTATGAACACAATGTTAATACTTTTCTATGATCATTGTCAGTGATGGGTGCTCTCCATATTGCACTGAGTCAGGTAAAGTAAGTGAGGCTGTTGTATAGGATGTCACGGTCTTAATCATTTATTGCTTTGTGTTGAAAAGACCCAGCCCTATTTCTCAAACAAACAAACAAACAAAAATCTTTGCTCTTCATGGCCTTTTCTTGATAAATATCAAAAGAGAAGTGACTATTTTAAAATAATTTTGTGTACACTGAAAGTAATATAGAATTATCTTTTGCTTAACTAGAATGCCTAAACACAGTTGAAATTAAAGAATGCTTGTGTATTTTTGCTCCAATACTATATCATAA
The DNA here is from genome assembly GCA_004024765.1 of Zapus hudsonius. NCBI lineage: Eukaryota > Metazoa > Chordata > Mammalia > Rodentia > Dipodidae > Zapus > Zapus hudsonius. The sequence goes on from PVHP010052672.1 coordinate 6,727, forward strand.
CACACAAAGCCAGCCATGGTTAAAGACTATGTCATGTGTATACAGATTTTTGTGTGTATGCAATTCTTACTCTGGGATATAGAAGTAAGCATATTGAAAATTCATGATACTAGCACAGTCATCACAATTTTTATTTTTGATGAAGTAGAATGTTCAACAATATTTGAACCTAATATTTGCCAACCTTATGATGCAATATTAATAAGTCCTGATGGTTTTATTAGCCAGTGGTTTAGACATATTTGTAGAGTATTATTGCAGGTCATTTTAGGAATTAATTATCATTTTCAGAGTTATCTATTTGATGCAAAAACTCAAGAATAGAGTAACTCTACTTAATGAATAACTTTATATAAAAATTCCTAATACTTTAAAAACATAATTTTATTTCTAATTTTCTTTGAGCTGGAGGAAGTGCTTGAAGGGGTCTGTGATGGTTGTTTTGTCAATTTGACCTGTTAACAATCCACAGTAATCTTGAATGTTGTGGAGCAGATTTCCTCTGATTTGAAGAGCGAAAGGAGCCTCAGGGGGTTCAGGAAGTCGTGTTGACTAGAAGCAAACATCCCTTCGGGAGAGGGCAGTGCAGGAAGGAAATTCCAGAGACTCAGGAAGTCAAGAAGTCTGAGCAAGGACTGCAAGATCCTTCCCTAAGGCTGTTTAAAAAGGGAAGAAAATATGTCTGCTGCTTCCTGTTTGCTGGTGTGTGTGGTGTTGGTGATGGCTTCTATCTCTCTCTTCTTGGACCTGTGAAAGCAGGGATAGACTCTTTCACCATTATGGAACACCCCCCTGGATCCGTAATTTCAATAAATCCCTTCCTCCCATCACTGTGCCTGGTTTTGAGGTTCATCACAGTGGCGTCTGGTTGACTGTGACTGGGTCTAAACACAAAATCTCCAGGAAATCGGGAACCTAGTCCTTAGCTACAGTCCCTGGTGATCACTTTCGTGTTGGGAATTCCAGAATCTTATATAAAGGTGATCAAGATGGGACTGGAAGAGTTATGGTCCTGCATGTAATAATCAATTTAGACTCTGCAAATGTTGTTTTATGATAAAATGGTAAATTTCCAGTTATCAGCTGAGGACTACTATTTTATCATCTGCCATGTTGCAAACTATGTTCTCACAATGGATCCCATTGTGAAAACTTTCACTATTAACTGGAACTGTGTAAACTATTATGAAAAATGACAACACATTGTCTGTCACATTGGAGTTAAAGTACCTCCTGGTTGTGTTTTCTGGAACAAATAAAGTAGTGCACATAAAGTTGAGATTCTTCATGTTATCCTTCATGGGCAACATTTCTCTACCTTTCCTCTCCAAACTGCTGTCACTAATTTTAGTATGTCACCTGTCCTAATTAGAAATACCTAGCGAACATATAGGGATGGGGAGGTTGCTCAGTGGTTAAAGGCTCTTGCCTATCAGCCTGGGTTTTATTCCCCTGTGCCCACATGGAAAGTCAGATGCAAAAGTAGCACAGGCATCTGGAGTTTGTAGCAGCAAGAGACCCTGTCACATCCATACTGTCTTTCTCTCTCAAATAAACAAAATAAAGCTTTGTGAGACTATGCTGATGATAGAACTTCTGAATTGTAAGATATGTTTATTTCCAACATGACAAGTTTCTCTAAAAAGCAAATGTGCTAATTTACATTCCCACCTGCTTCAATTCTCACATCCTCGGATCATTTGACATTGTTATAACTTTTGCCAGTATAATGTTTTAAAATAACACTTCCTTTTCTTTTGTATATGTTTCCTAACCAATATAGTCTTCCGCTTTTGTGATGTACTGTTACATCCTTTGTGAGTTATCAACCCACCCATCCTTTGTCCAATTTCTATTGGACTATTTATTATATTCATTAACCAATAAGAAATTTGATTTACCCCTATTTTCTGTAAGATTTGTTGGCTGTGTTTTCCACTTTATTGCTTTTTTTAACTCTATAGTCCCTCTTAGATATAAAAGTTTTCAGTGTTGTTTCAGTTGCAGTTAATGATTTCATACATTACGTTTTGTCTTTCTCATAAAAATTTTTCTTTTTTTAAAACATTTTATTTATTTATTTTCAAGCAGAGATACAGAAAGAGAAATACAGAGAGCCCACAAGGGCCACCACCTTGTGGGTCTGGCTTATGTGGGTACTGGGGAATTGAACTCAGGGCCTTAGGCACTGGAGGCAAGTGCCTTAACTGCTGAGCCATCTCTCCAGCCCTCATGAAAATTTTTCTTTGCCCAAAATTTATATCAGTCTTGGAGTCATAGTTCACATTTAGTCTGCCACATGAATATAACTTTTGTGTGGTTTGAGTCAGGCATTTGTTTTTTTTTGTAATGAACATGCACTGCTCCTACGTCATTTATTAATCTTTGACTTGCATTGCCTTCTGTACATACATAAAGACACACACGGTATTTAGCCTCTCCATGGATGCTCTTTTTTTCCCATTGGTCTATCTTTGCCTGATCCAATGCTGCATGTATTATTATGTTAGCTTTATAATATGATTTGATATCTAATTAAAGCAAGTTGTTCCTACTGTGTACCTATGAAATACATAATCTAGTCCTACTGCATTTCTATATAGATATTTAAAATTGCTACATAAATTAAAATGGGTCTTTTATAATTATATTAATTTTGTGATTATTTTGTAGTTTATATCTTTTATACTTATTTTCAAATCTCAAGATAGTATCATTTACCCATAATCTTCCTATTCTTAAACTCATATTTATTAAAGTATACATTATATAGAATGAAATATACTTATTATAGGTGTACAATACAGTAAGCTTACACAAACAAAAGTCATATATTCAGTAATTATGTTTATTTAGAATATAGAACTTGACCTTCACTCCCCATATGCTTTGCATGTTTGTGTCTTCTTCGAAATCCATATCTTGACATCTTGACCTCAATGCAGATAGTATGAGATGATGGTGAGGTGATTGGGTCGACCCTCATATATGGGATTAGAGTCCTTATAGACAGGACAGTCATACAAATGGAATCATGCTGTGTATCTTACTTTCTGCACTTAACACAATACTTTCAGGATACACCATATTGTTTTAAGTGAGTGTAATTTCTGAGAAATCTTCTATTAAATGAACATATAATGAATTATCATCCACTTACCTGCAGATAAACATTTGATTTGTTTTCAGTCTTTTAGCAACTATGGATAAAGCTGCCACAAACATTCAGAGGAGATCGAGGTGTTCAGGGTGGTATGGCTCTAGTCTACCCTAAACATTCATTCATTCATTCATTCACAAACAGAGGAGATTGAGGTGTTCAGGGTGGTATGGCTCTAGACTACCCTGAACATTCATTCATTCATTCATTCACAAATTTTGTGAACATTCCTTTATATCACTTTTGAATCAACACTGGGTCATATAAGTTTATAATTTTGAAAAAAATATTTTCTCAATGACTATACTGCTTTACTTTCTCAACAGTAGTGTATGAGAATTACAGCTGCCATTATTATTACTGCAGTTAGGCCAACATAATAGATGTAGCATTATTCTAATTATGCTTATTTCTCTAATGAATTATAAGGTTGATTATTGATTATGATTGATTATCATTTCTAAGCAAGTTGTTCATGTCCTCTGTCTTTATTGATGTGTGTATTCATGTGCATATTCATATTAATTCATTTTTATTGATTTGTAAAGGAAATTGTCTACTTTATGATGACTACTGGGAGTGGTATCTTTTCTACTTCATTTTATGGATAGATTAATTGTAATATATAAAATGGTATTTGTTTGGGAAGCCTACCTAATCACTAAAATTTTATTGAGGTCTTTTCATTGTTTTATCACTTTGCTATGGCTTTACTGACACCTGTAGATGAGATAATCATATCATCTTTAAATAATGGGAGAGTTATCCATCTCTTTTCCAGTATTAGATGCAATTTCATCATCTTTATTGCATTTTTGACAACTCTCATAAAACACTGAATGAAAGGGTAGCAACCTTGGATTTATTTCTCATGCTTTCCACTGAAATGCTTTTAAAGCTTTACTTTAATGATCAGGATTGACAGTCTTTTTCTTCCTTTTTTTCTTCCCTCCCTTCTTTCCTTCTTTCTTTTTTTCTTTACTTCCTTCATATTATTTATTAAATATTTTTATTATTCTAGTTTTCTGAGTTTTAAAAAATTCATAAATTGATACACTCACTATGTAGATATTATTTTGTTAGAAAATTCTATTTATTAGTGTTGCTAATTAGAATAGTTTTTCACCTGTGTGTGTGCATTGTTTGCACATGTATGTATGCATGACAATTGTATTTGGGCACAAAACGTGTGTGTGTGTGTGTTTGTGTGCATGTGGCAACGAGAAGCTATTG
>PVHP010052673.1:0-11009 GCA_004024765.1 Zapus hudsonius
TTTTTTTTTTTTTTTTTTGGCAAGAATGTTGAATTAAGCCAGTGATGGGAGTTGAAGATTTAGCTAAGTGGTAGATTGCCTAGCAAGTGCAAGGCCCCAGCACCAAACAAACAAATAAAACGGCAAACCCAAGGAAGCAAGACAAGCATAGTCGCACATGCCTATAATCCCAGGAGTGGAGGCAGGAGGATTGATAATGCAGTGTGCTTTGTGTTGTATCTCACCAAGAGGTATATCATATTAGGATTTGTCCATTATTAATGGTTCTGAGTTTGATTCCATGGTTAAAAGAAGTGTCAGTTGCCTGGTCCTACATTGCTGAGTATATACTCTTCCCCCCCTTTTTTGAGGCAGAGTTTTACTGTAACCTAGGCTGACCTATAGCCCAAACTCCTACCTTAGTCTCCCAAGTGCTGGAATTAATAGGCATGAGCTACCATGCCTGATATATTTCTATTCCGTTTTATCACATCTTTATGTGGTTCTAAAATGAAAGTATAAAACAAGGAACATCAGGCTGGAGATATTGCTTATTGGTTAAAACGTTTGCAAAACCTAATGACCTGGGTTCAATTCCCCAGCACCCACATAAAGTCAGATGCACAAAGTGGTGCATGCATCTGGAGTTCATTTGCAGTGACAAGAGACCCTGGTGTTCCCATTCTCTCATCCCTTTGCTCCCTTTCCTTCTCTCCTTGCAGATAAATAAATAAATAAAATACTTTTTTAAGAAACAAGGAGCTGGGGGTGGTGGCGCACGCCTTTAAACCCAGGACTTGGGAAGCAGAGGTAGGAGGATTGTTGTGAGTTCAAGGCCAGCCTGAGACTACATAGTGAATTCCAGGTCAGCCTAGACTAGAGTGAGACCCTACCTCGAAAAAAAAAAAAGTCAAGACTGGCAAGAAACAAGGAACATGAAGAGAACTTTAGCTTCCATTCTGATCTCCTTCTTCTCTGTCAGTAGATCACCTTTTAGTTGAATTTTTTTTTTGATTTTTCTAGGTAGGGTCTCACTCTTGTCCAGGCTGACCTGGAATTCACTATGTAGTCTCAGAGTGGCCTTGAACTCACAGCAATTTTCCTACCTCTGCCTCCCGAGTGCTGGGATTAAAGGCATGCACCACCACGCCTGGTTTAGTTGAATTTTCATATCATCCTTTGTTGTTTAGGCTTTAAAATACAAATGTATGTGTCTCCAACTTCTCTTAGATAAAAGATAATATAAACTTTTCATTTTTCACTTAAAAGTCAAGCCTACAGGTAACTTCACTGCAGTGTGTAGGTGCTAGGCATGATAGTGCATGCCTTTAATCAAACCTGCATTCTGGAGGCACAGGTAGGAGGATTGCCATGAGTTTGAGGTCAGCTTGATATTACATCATAAATTCCAGGACAGCCTGGGCTAGAATGAGACCCTATTTCGAATCCCCCCTGGCTCCCCCAAAAGAAAGGTCTTTCATTTATTTATTTATTTATTTATTTATTTATTTATTTATTTATTTATTTATTTATTTATTTTGAGGCAAGGTCTCTCTCTAGCCCAGGCTAACCTAGATCTCTCTCCATAGCCTAGACTGGCCTCTAACTCACAGTGATCCTTCTACCTCAGCCTCCCAAGTTCTGGGATTAAAGGACTGAGGCTCCATGACCAACTTCAAAAGATTTTTCTAAAAGATTATATATATATATATATATATATATATATATATATATATATATATATATATATATATATATATTAAATAAAGGCAATTATATTCATGTCCTCCTGGCTCTTTCGATCACAGTGGTCTCCTTTGAGATAGAATAATCCTTATGAGGCATTTCATAATCTGATTTCTGTTTGTCTATATAGCCTATACTCTTCTTGTTTCCTTCTTCAATATGCTTGTATGGGTGTATGAACATGCTCGTGTTTGTATACAAATAATTTCCAGTAGTGTCATATTTATTTTTCTTGGCTTTTAAAATTTATTAAAGTTGGGCTGGAGAGATGACTTAGTGGTCAGAGGTGCTTATTTGCTAAGCCTGGAGGCTCAGGTTTAATTTCCTAGTACCCATAAAGCCAGATGCACAAAGTGCTGCATCTGGAGTTTATTTTCAGTGGCAAGAGGCCCTGATGTGCCCGTTCTCTCTTTTTCTCTCTCTCTGTTTGCAAATAAATAAAAATTTTAAAAATTATTAAAGTTGATTACTACTGAATTGGTTATAATTCAATGAATTAGCCATGCGGAAACTCCCCTGGCTTTTGCCTGTCTCTCAGCTAACTTGTTTCTGTTTGTTGTCCTCACCTGTTCATCCTGTAGGCTTTTAGCTTATACACATGCCCAGAAGCTGTCCCTGGCCCCAGGAGCTGCTAGATACCCTTGTGTGCCATTCCATGCTGCTTATTATTGTCTTTCTAGTCATCCAATAGTATTCTGCTTGTTTCTTTGGCAGTCCCCTGAACTCTGTGAAAATAAGAACTAAAGGTCTCAGGGCATGGCAGCCCCAGTATTTAGCACTTGATTCAATAAGTAGTTCCTAAGTAAATGTAGCAGAGAGGCACAAACTCAGACATGCATTGCAACAGCTCTAAGACTAAGACCAGAATCAGTTGGAATTTGCTCAGATGTAATGATCTTAGTTATTGTGGAGCTGTAAGAGGTGTCCGGTGCATTCTATGTGGGACTTGACATCACCCTGGGATGGTGCTGGCTCATGGCCTAGGTTGAAAGCCAGAGAGGGCTACTACCAGTTGCTCCTCCAGAGACAAAGAAGGGGCCTAGAGGTAGGGCTAGAGATGAGAAAGTGACATTAGCCAATAATTCCCAGCAGTGGTTGGAACAGTTACTATGGGCTAGATTTTTGTAGAGGAAGTCAAGCTGGAAAAGAACTTGCCTTCTATAGGAGAGTCGGTAGCTAGGCCCCACTCAGTCAACTCTTGAGACAGTCTGGGTCCAAGGGCCAGGTCCTTACATTTGTTGGGGTGGGGTTATAGGATGCACAAGCTGAGGAGGAAATCAAGCAGGAGATGAACACACTACAGCAAAAGCTGAATGAGCAGCAGAGTGTACTTCAGCGGATTGCTGCCCCCAACATGAAGGCCATGGAAAAGCTGGAGAGTGTCCGAGACAAGTTCCAAGAAACCTCAGATGGTAAAATTTGCATTTGTCCTGGGGCCTTAGATGAGGGCAGAAGATTGAAGGTATGCCAAGGGTATACTGTTCTATTCCAACAGCTCTTGTTTTTATATGATTTGTACTTAAAATTTCCAGGTTCTCTAAACAGGTGTGTGTGGGGTGGTAGGCAGAAATCCATGTTTGTGTGGCTCCAGGACCATGCTTCCTCGAGAGTCTTGGACATGTCCAACCTGTGGTCTGCAGACTGCATGTGTGTCCCAGGATAACTATGAATGTTGCCTAACATATTTGTAGATGACATCACAATGTCAGTAGGTTGGAGACTCTCTGTTAGACTTTCAGGTGGCCAGCCCACTAGATACAGATCCTTGTGGGGTCCTCTTCAGTTCTCCCTTTATGGGATGTCACTGCTTGAATTGCCATTTGCAGATGATCATTATTTCCAGGGTGTAATCCTCAACCCTGGAAGAGCCAGGGGCACTGAGGAATCATCTGTCCTTCTTTCTGACAGAGTTTGAGGCAGCACGAAAGCGAGCAAAGAAGGCCAAGCAGGCTTTTGAACAGATTAAGAAGGAGCGCTTTGACCGATTCAATGCTTGCTTTGAATCTGTGGCTACCAACATTGATGAAATCTATAAGGCGCTGTCCCGCAACAGCAGTGCCCAGGTAGGCTAGAGCCGTTAGGTACCCATTGCCATGCCCATCCACACTCAGATCTGGATTTTCACTCCTTTTGCCTTCCCACAGGCATTCTTGGGCCCTGAGAACCCTGAAGAACCCTACTTAGATGGCATCAACTACAATTGTGTGGCCCCTGGTAAACGTTTCCGACCTATGGACAACTTGTCAGGTGGGGAGAAGACAGTGGCAGCTCTGGCTTTGCTCTTTGCCATCCACAGGTAAGGTTCTGCTCCTATAGAGGGCAATTGGTGGAAAGACAGAACTGAGGCAAGCAGAGGCTCTGGGGCCCAAGGACATGCAGGTGAAAGTATTCTGGTGGAATCTGAATCGCATCCCTATTTCCCTAAATACCATTTATCTGGCCTTAGTTTTCTTGGACTTGTCTTCTCTGTCTACCCTCATCCACTCAGTATGTCCTTCCTGGCCCTTGAGGTATTTAGTCCCACTTCCAAGCTTTTGCTCAAAAGGTTGCTGTCTGATAAGCCCCTTTCTGCACATATCTAGCTTAATCACTACCTTTTTTTCTTTCAGAGTCCAGAGTGCTAACCATTACACCATTGAACCTCACACCTTTTACTGTTTCACACCTCTTCATTCTTTTCTCCTTCCTCTAGGATCCCTGTTTGACCTCTGGCATACCATGACCTCCCCCCTCCTACATGCCCATAGTAGTTGAATCTGGCCCCTACAGCTTAGTACTTCATTTCATGACCATTTCTTGAGTGCTGCTCTGTAGCAGACCTTGTTGAGGGACTGGGGACAGATGAGTCAGACATTATCTCTGGCCTTAGAGAGCCTACAGACCAATGGGAGCAAGATACATGAACAGACAATGTGCTAAGTGTTATAACTGAGTGAACATGGGTGCTGTGAATACATAGAGGAGCCTCATTTAACCCCGACTTGGGGGCACTGTAGGTGGTCGGGGGAAGGCTTTTATGGGCAAGTGAATGGCAGGAGGATAAAGCATGAGTAGAACGAGTGTTCCAGGAGGCCTAGCAGCATTCTCGGCATGACAGGATATGGTATGTGGGATGGGGTAGATTTCTGGATGGCTTGCTCAGTGAGGCCAGAACGAAGAACAGCTGTTTTCCCAGTCAATCTGGAAACTCCTGCCTAGACCATGTTTTTCATGGTTCTTCAGGACACTAGCACACAGCCAGTGCAGAGGAGGCTTGATTGGCATATTGACTTGAGGGACCCAGGTAACTTTAAGACCTGGGTATTTCAGTCTCTGATGAATTGGAGGGAGAAGCTGGCCTGTTTGATGGGCCCTAGATCTTTCCCACCCTGCCTTGCCACCCCTCTCAATATCAACTCAGCTACTGATTCCCTCTCAGCTACAAGCCAGCACCCTTCTTTGTCCTGGATGAGATCGATGCTGCCTTGGATAACACCAACATTGGCAAGGTCAGTGCAAGAAAGGTGGGGCCCAGTAGGGAGGGCATAACTGGGTTTCAGGGAGCAACTTCTGAATGCACCCTAACCATTCCTGCTGCGTGTTCTCTGTGCCCAGGAAGCTGGGCCCAGGGTCATCCACACTGTGATAAGTCGCCTTTTCTCAGCCTCTTTTCCCTTGCCCCCACCCCTATCCCATTTGTCTACAGGTTCAAACTGGAAAACATGGTGAGTATTAGGGCTTGAGCCCTGCTAAGTGGCTGGTGGCCTCCCCCACAGGTGGCAAATTACATCAAAGAGCAGTCAACTTGCAACTTCCAGGCCATCGTCATCTCTCTCAAGGAGGAATTCTACACCAAGGCTGAGAGCCTGATTGGAGTCTATCCTGAGGTAGGGTGGGCCTGGCTCAGGAGCCAGTTCTCTCCCTGCCTGACTCTCCAGGGCAGGAAGGGAAGGCAGCAGTGGAGAGGGGAGGGGGTAGGAAAGTAAAAGGAATCAGGTCCTTAGCTGCCATCTGGGCTTGTTGGAGCCTTGCCCTAGAGACTTAGCCATCCCATTTGAACAGAGGTGGCCAGACAGTAGAGAAAGGAGAGCGCAGAGGTAGTCACATGCAGAGAAAAGTGTTGCCTGGGCTTTGGGCAGATATGCAGGGAGGAGGGTTTGCAGCCTCTGAGATGCTAGACTCCTCTTAATTCTCTCCTTACAATTTATTTTTTCTTTTTCTCCCTCCTTCAGCAAGGGGACTGTGTGATCAGCAAAGTACTGACCTTTGACCTCACCAAGTACCCAGATGCTAACCCCAACCCCAATGAACAATAGCAGTAGTTCTGTCCTGTCTGTCTGCATCCTTAAACTGACCCTCTCCTAGTCTCTGGATATTTGGCTCCCATCCTTCCTCTCCCTCCTGGCCCTGTTTGATGCTATCATGGGATTTAGGCACTGCTATCAAGCATGAAGAAGAACAGAAGAGATGATAGATCTGGAGCAAAAGGTTCTTCCTGGCCTCTGGAAGGAGGTGCTGACTTGAGCTGACAGGGCCATCTGTTTGTACCCTCTCCTGGATCTCTCATCCCTGATAATCACGGTACTTGCCCCCATGTGTATGGTTATGTATGTGTGCATATGTGTTCACCTGTGTGTATACAGGTATGTTAGCAACATAAAATATACTGGATACCTGTTTTAAAAGGAGCAGACTGAATTTGTTTCCAAGAAAACATAGGATGACAGTGCTCCAAGTATGAGCAAAAGTACCCGGGGCCTCATAGAGTTTTGGACAGTCACTAAACTTCCCTAATTTACTCATGTAGCCATTTGTGTATTCACCAGACACATACTGAATACCCTCTTGTTTGTCTGGCTCTATGCTTAAAATACTGAGTTGAATTAAGTACCATTTATATCCTTGCAAGCAGATGTGGTGGGTTCATAATTTACTATGTTTAGTCAAATGTCAAAGAAGACTGTCACCTCCAGGCTTCCTGAAAAGTCATTTGAGCAGAAGCGAAACATGGGTTCTGGGGAGAGACAGTTAAGGGTTCTGATCCCATTTTTAAAAACTTATTAGTTTGTTGTTGGGCAAATCATTTGACCTTTCTGTGCCTCTGTTCCCTCATCTGTAAAATGGGGCTAAAATACTACTTACCTCATGGGATTTAATGATGTCAAGCTCCTCACTGGAGACCTTATCCATGTGTGAGGTACCACAAAGTGCCAGCCCCCTCCAAATACAAGTCTTGTCATGCTTGGACCTGCAAGAACTTATGACCCTTGCTGTAAGGGACGGAAAGAGCCTCCAAACCTGGGAGGTGCTGAATGCCCTCATAACTTGGAATGCTAAGTTTTATCTGGTAAATGGAGGGCCTGAGGAAGCCTATAACTTCGATCATGTATAATGATTATTCCTGAGCCCTAACCTGGGTTGGTAGCCTGGGCTACATCTCAGCATAATATGAGAATAAATTGTTGGGGATGAACTTGTCATTAGCTATAAAAACTATTCAGAGGCAATAAAGCCTGGTGTGATGGAATTAGCCTTTTTTCATTCACATAGGTCATTACACTGATCTCAATCTTTATATCATTATTTTGTTTTAAAAATTCAATCAGGCCAGGTGTAGTGGCTCACATCTTTAATCCTAGCATTCAGGAGGCTGAGGTAAGAGGATCACTGAGTTCAAGGCCAGGCTAGGCTACAGGTCAGCTTGGACTACAGTAAGACTGCCTCAACAAAAGTTAGGCTGGGATTGGTACATACCTGTAATTCCAGCCCTGGGAAGGTTGAGCAGAAGGATTGAAATTTCAAGGCTATCCTGGGATACACACTGAATCTCTGCCTCAAAGAAAAGAAAGTTGAATCAGGTTTTGAGGTGTTGCTTAGTGATCAATCATGTGGGAGCCATGAATTTTATCCTTAGTATAACTCCTAAAAGTTATAATTTTATAAGTCATGCATGGATCCATTGTCTTTTAAGAAATTAAATTGTTATAAATTGAGTCTCATTTGTATACCAACCACTTCCCTCTCCTGCTTTTTCCTTTCCCTTTTAACTGCTGTTATGTTTATTGTACTTCTCCCCAGACTTCGTTTTAATATTTTACACACATGTATTCACTGAAAGTATTTTGTTTAATGCAAATACTGCTTTGATTTTTTTCCAAATTGCTTTCTTTAACAGTGCACTTGAGTGTTGTGCATGTTAAGTATCATATGACAACTACATTTTACTTACCCATTTCTTTTGTAATATATATTGACTGTTTTCAGTTTTTATTATTACAAAATGCTACATAGGCACAGCCCTATATGTGTGGAAGTTTGTGTGTGAAAGTTTACTTTGTATTGATTTCTAGGAGTGGAATTACAGTCATAGGATATTTATAAATTTGTTTCTAATAGATATTTTGAAATTGCTCTCCAGTACTATTTACTCAGTATTTTTCTTGAGGTGATCGGAGAGTTTCCACTGTCTACATGTTTCATCCTAATTAGTGATATCTATGAAATCATGAATTTGCTGTGCTGATTATGTATTTTTCTAATGCATATTAAAAGGCATGAATAACATGGGAGATTTGTCTGTGTTCAACGAAAGAAGACATAGCCACAATGGCAAATGTTCTGTCATTTGATAAATTGCTGGGACAGTTTGGGGGTCAAACTTGGTTCTATTATTATTTATAGAAACTTAGACTTCACTTATAATCCTTCATTTCCTCATTTTGTAAAAGGTAGTTGGATGTGAAGAGAATGTTAAATACATTTAAAGCAATATGAGGCATATCTGCATCATCCTAGCTTTTTAAAGGTAGCAGTTGCTGTTCTCCGCTTTAAAGATGAGAAAATTGAGGCCCTCGATTCATAATGGTGCCTTTTCTATTATAAACGTGTTTAACAACCGTGGCTATACATCAGAATTATTTGTGAAGCTTTTTCCTTTTAAAGATCAAAGTAATATATACATAGGCGAAAGTTAAAATCATGCAGAAAGGCTTATGAAAAGCAGCAGTTCCCCACTGTTCCCACACTTGTAAAGGACGTGGAGCTCTGTAAAAGTAAGTTGTTCCAGTCCTGCCTCTGGAAACAAGATTCAGTAGGTATCGATAATAACCCAGAAAACTACCCCCCCATGTCACGGGATGGAAAGGATTACCTGAGATGACTTGAGCAAAGGCCCTGGCACACAGGAACACAGTGCTATGAAGAAGCTTGAATGACTTGGGATCAGGAAGGCGAGATTCCAGTGGTTTAGTGACAGAACCTAGACTTCCACTTGGATCTCCTCTTGTGTCCTATCATTGCAAGGCAACACATATCAGTGAAGGCTGTTTGGAGATGGATACCATGGTCTGTTTCTAACCAAGCTGGATCCAAGTGGAACCCATATACTTTTGGGGGAGGAACTAGGTTGACTTCCTTATACTTGACCCAGTTGCCTTTGGTTAGGGAATTGAGTACTCCACAATAGTATATTCCTTTCATTGGGCACTTCACTCCAGAAATCTTAATGTTCCACATTAATAACACAAAGATGAGTCATGTTTTTATCCTGCCTTTGAAGAGCTCACTGTCCAGTTGGGAGACAATTCATAAGCCAGCTTTCTGCCAGAAGCATAGGAAGAACATCTAGCTTAGGCAGAGATTCAGGACTGCATTCTCCGGACTGGGGGTATGACACCTGAACTGAGACTTGAGGGACTGGGAGGAATTCACTGGAAAGTCCAGACAGTGAGGATGGCAAAATAAGAAGACCTGGAGGTAAGAAACAGCAATTAAGGACCAATGAAGCATAAAGATTTCTGGGATAGAGTAAGGCAGCAGAAAAGCTAGAGGTAATCAGGAACCAGATTGGAAGTATGTCTGGCTAGAGTTTGGACTTACCTTATGGGTCAGTTCCCAAACTGGCTTTACACAAGAAGAGGTCTGTAAGCACAAACAGACCTGTGGGTAATCTTGCTTACTGGTGTATCCTGCAAAAATCATAGTGCCTGAACAAATCATGTACCCAGTACCATTTCTGAATAAGTAGATGCATTTGTGATGACGAGAATGGAGGCAGCAACTAAGAAATTTGAAAAGACTACTCTAAAACAAGGATTGTAAGCATTAAGATTGTAACGATGAGGTGTGAACTGTTAAGATGATGAACTGCACTTGGTGACTGATTATTGAACGTGGAGGGTGGACGAGGCACTGAATATCCATGTATAGGCAAGATTCCTTCTTTATCCCCGACTCTTCTCATCCATCTCTTAGTCAGACTCTGCTTGCTGTCTCCTGAGCACCTGGACAGGAGCTCTTTTATCAAGCTAACAGTTCTGTGTACTGTATGGTTTCTCTTAATATCCCAGTCACTGATTCATATGTCCAGTTCAATAAATCTTGGCTCTACCTCCTGTGTGTGGTGAGACTCTTCTAAGCCAAGACTCCAACTTCCCTTTTCCTACCTTGACGTGTGTGTGTGTGTGTGTGTGTGTGTGTGTGTGTGTGTGTGTGTGTGTGTGTGTGTGTGTGTCTTAGGGTCTCATTTTAGCCCAGGCTGACCTGAAACTCACTCTGTAGTCCCAGGCTGGCCTCAAATTCACCTTGATCACCTCTGCGTCACAAGTGCTGGGATTAAAGGAAAGGCATGGGCCACCATGCCTAGCAAAATTTTTAAAAATATTTGTTTATGAGCAGAGTGAGTGAGAAAATAAATTGTGGATGCCAGGGCCTCTTGCAACTGTAAACAAACTCCGAACACATGTGCCACTTTGTGCATCTGGTTGTGTGGGAAATCAAACCTAGGCCAAACCAGGCCAGCAGACTTTGCAAGCAAGTGCTTTTAATGGCTAAGCCATCTCCGCAGCTTGAGATTTTTTGTTTCTTTTTATTTTTTTTTTCAGGTAGGGACTTCCTCTAGCCCAGGTTGACCTGGAATTCATTATGTAGTCTCAGGCTGGCCTTGAACTCACAGGGATAACTCCTACCTTTGCCTCCTGAGTGCTGGGATTAAAGATGTGAGCCACCATGCCTGGATTTTTTTTTATGTTTTGTTGTTTTTTTAAATATATATTTATTGTCCATAATGAGTTACATTATTTAGTGGGCAAACAATGAGTTATTATCCCCAATGTCCCGAATTTAATGGCTGTTGATTGACTCCCCCAGGCCCAGGCTCCTTCATTGCGTAATTGCTCCTTTCTTGGTTTGCTGTTCTCTCCCAGTAGGAACTGTATCCAGCCTATTCATGGCCGCAGACTATGTTTCATGCCAATGGTCTGTTTACTCCAGTTATCGCAAATCAGCTTCCCCTGGCAGCTTGTGCA
>PVHP010052674.1:0-11001 GCA_004024765.1 Zapus hudsonius
TGAAGGAGGAGGGCTGGGGTCTGGATCCTGTGTCTGAGGGAGGAGGGCTGGGGTTTGGACCCTGGGTCTGAGGGAGGAGGGTTGGGGTCTAGATCCGGTGTCTGAGGAAGGAGGGCTGGGGTCTGGATCCTGTGTCTGAAGGAGGAGGGCTGGGGTCTGGACTCCTGGGTTAGAGGAAGGAGGGCTAGGGTCTGGATCCTCTGTCTGACTGAGGAGGGTTGGGGTCTGGACCCCTGGGTCTCAGGAAGTAGGGCTGGGGTTTGGACCCTGGGTCTGAGGGAGGAAGGCTGGGGTCTAGATCCGGTGTCTGAAGGAGGAGGGCTGGGGTCTGGACTCCTGGGTCTGAGGGAGGAGGGCTGGGGTCTGGATCCTCTGTCTGAGTGAGGAGGGCTGGGGTCTGGACCCCTGGGTCTCAGGAAGGGGGGCTGGGGTCTGGACTCCTGTGTCTGAGGGAGGAAGATTGGGCATGGATCCCTGGGTCCAATGGAAGAAGGCTGCAGTTTGAAGCCCTAGGTCTGAGGCCGGGGAGGGGGAGGTGGGTGATCGGTGGGCACCCTGGTCTAAGGTCAGGGGTGCTGGGGGCTGGGCCTCACCACACCAGCACGGTGCTACTCGCTGAAGCTAGAGCCGCGAGGACAGCGAGCAGGAACAGGTTGCCGAGGGTCAGAGCCCCGGGTCTGGCCACCAGCTCGCTCAGGCTCGGGTTCCAGGGCTCAATCAGTTCCACATCCCGCGGGGCCCAGCGCACCACTTCCCGGAACCTGACCTGGAGCTCCGTCTCCCCCCGCGGGGGTGGGCCGGTCACTGCAGGACGCATACGTAAGTGGGCGTGGTCAAGCCTCAGACCACGCCCCTCGCTCCCTCAGCCAGCCCCTCCCGCACCGTTCAGGAAGAAGTAGAGCCGCGCCAGAGGGCGCTGGTCGTGCAGGATCACGCAGGAAAAGGTCCCGCGGTGCGTGGGCTGTACGGGCCGGATCCGTGCCAGGTACCCTCGAGCCCGAGGCAGATCTCGGAAGTAAGACACGTCCTGAGTCCGGAGCTGAGGGACAATCAGGCTGATGCGGCTGGGGAGGGGGTAGAGAAAGGGAGAGGACCCACCCAAGCCAGCGGCTGCAGGATCCCTGCACATCCCCGAGCAATAGACTAGAAATGCCAAGCCACGCCCCTGCCCCAGGCCACGCCCCCAGTTCTAGTCCCGCCCCAAGCCTGGGCCCCACCCCCAGCCTCCTGCTTCATGGACCCTCCCATCCCCCCCCCAGAGGCGTCTCCCCGTTGCTCCCTAAAGCCTGAGTCATAAAGGCTTTTCCTAAGCCCTGATATCCTGATCCTTGATCTCATCATCCTGAGGCCCAGTCCCTCTTCTAACGCGAAGCCTTGTCCAGACCCACCTTGCATCCGGGCAACCGGCCCCACCCGGACTCACACCTCCTCCCGCGAACTTCCAGGAATAGGTAATCTCCTCCTCTGGCAACTGGAATCCCACGACGCATTTAAACATAGCCTGCTCCCCACGGTTCACCACCACGTCTTGAACTGAACATTGATGAGAGTGAGGTGGGGGGGTCTGTTCCTGACCTGCACAAGCCACGCCCCCTTTCTTCCCTGGGACAGCAGCTCTGCCCCTCACCTGGACAGTCCAGAGGGAGGTCACAGATGGTGGAGTAGCACCCGCTGCAGTGGAAACGTCTGGCGACCTCCTGGAGCCCTGTAGGGCGAGGCCTGGGTTCCCTCTGTAGTCTCCAACCCATATCCCTTGGTCAATGTTGGGTCTCATTAAACAGGTGATAGCTAGGCCCTGTCTTTTCTGAGCTTTTATTTAAATGAATTTCACTGTTGCCCATCCCCTTGGGACTAAGAGACATATACATTCATTTATTTAAATTAAGTGGATATGGGACAGGCTAGCCACACTTCCAGGAAGCCATGTCCCCCGCTGTGGATTTTAGGCAGAAGCTCTATTGCTACTAGGCTCTAGCTTCTGCCCTTTTTTTGACTTTTTGAGACAAGGTATCACTAAGTTAACCAGGTTATCCTTATGGTCCTCCTGCCTCAGTCTCCTGAGTAGCTGGGAGTAGAGACCTGCACCACCAGGCCCTACTTCTGAGGGTTTTCAATAAATCCACTTTACAGTTTCGCAAGGTCCTCCTTTGGATCTAAGACCCACCCTTGAAGTCTCAGCTTTCACCCCAATCTCCTCTTTTCCCTGGGATTCTGAGTTTGGTATCAAGTCCTTACCACAGGGAGGGATGCAGGCAGGGACTGTGAAGAGAAAGTAGACATCAGGACCCCAGAAGTCAATAGAGGGACCCACATAAAGCCTCTCTCCCCGGCTATTACAAGAACGCCTCCATTGGGGAGGGTGAGACCAGGCCCATAGTGCTCCTTACACTGGGTTCTACTGGAGGATCCAGAGCAAGGCCGGTAGGCACATATATGGAGGGCGGTGGAGATGGATGCACTGAGCCCTTAAGGAGCTAGCCCTAGAGTCTTCCAGCAAGTGGGTGGGACTGAGTTCCTAGAAGATTCTCCTGAGCCAGGAGTGAGGCTATTGAGGAAACCCACTGAGGAAAGAGATGTGGGTAAGCTAGAAGTACTTCATGGGGGGGGGGGTTCCACTAGAGAGGGTGCTTTTCAGAGTGTGCTGGCCAGGTGCAGATCCTGCAAAAAGGCCTGAGCAGATCTGGGTCAGGACTGTCCCTAAAAAGGTACTAGCAGGACAGGAAACCCACTTGTCCGAGGGGATAGACCCAATGCTGAATGCTACAGGCAACTTGGGAGTCAGAGGTCCTACCAGGAAAGATCAGGCAGTGTGTGTGAACATGGATGGGAGGAGGATGGATGGGGTGGAGATGAAGACCCCCTTTACCTTCTTTCAGCTTGAAGATGTTATTCTTCATTTGTTTTGCTGCATTAGGGAAGGCGATCTTAAAGGACCCTGGAGGGTGAAGCGAGGCCTTGGTAAAAATGTTCCTTCCCAGTGGCTGTGCAGTCATGTTGGCCCTCCCTGCCTGTCTCTCTGACTACCACATTCTCTGCTCCATCCTCCTCATACATGTCCACTGTGAAGTCTCACGAGTTCCTAAGACTGTCTCTCCTGCCTCCTCTCTCTATCCAATAGGCAGAATCCCTCATCTTGCCTTTGTCTTAGTGGGAAGGGGAGGATATAGTGATCGAAATTCTCTCTGAGGCCTACCAAGCCAATCAGAGCCAGCCTAGCTTCCTCTTTCTCTATAGCTTCCCTCCTCCCCACTTTCAGTCCCCTTCATATGAAAAGAACCACATTTCCTAACTTAACCTCATGGCTTCTGCACGTGCTGGCTTCCATTTCTAGGGCATCTTCTCCCCTGCTTCCACCCATCATCCTCCAGGTCAACATCTCAAGTGTGACCTGCTTAAAGGTTTTCCATGGCCACAAATCAATCCTCTCACTGATTTCTCCATTTTTATCTCCCACTAGTGACCTAGTCATTTTGTGCATAAGTTTCACCAGGTTGTAATTCTGTATGCATAGATGTAAACTAGAATTTGTGCACGTGTTAATGGGTCAGAAGTATATACATACATTTGATATAGGCAAATCAGATTTTATATACTCCAATGACATATCCGTCTTGTCAGTATGTATGCCTTCCTTGATTAGTGCATCCTCATAATTCAGGAAAGGGATTTGAGTCTTAAAAAGAGTTAAATTTAAAATATGTAGAATGAATCCCAGAATTCAACTGGAACTGCACACCACAAGCAGCAGCCTCAGACCCAAATCTATCCCTTGGATGTGTTTGTTGTATTTGGCCAGAAAAGGGTTTTGTTGTTGTTGTTAATTAACCTGTTGCCAACACATAAAATTTGGGAAAATCACATAAACAATTTGGCATCTTTAAAAAAAAATTAGAACAGCTGTAAAGGCCATATTTCCATAAGGCAGCGATTAGCAGGGTTTAGCGGCCACCACTCCCTTTAAACGGGGCACACCCACATCTTCTTCCCAGCCCCAGCCACTATTCACTTCTACTAATTCAACCCTTACATTCTTAATCCTTGGTGCTTGGTCACCAACCACTGTAATGGCCTCCAGGCTGTAAGATGAGGAGCTCCATCAGAGACCACAGAGGGCTAGACTGATCTCATGGCGGATGGAGGTGGTTTTGGAAATCAGAATTGTGGCAGAGTGCTGGGCTAAAATGTGTTCCTGCGATTCCTGTTGAAATCCTAATCCCTAGTGCCTAAGAAATAACTCCTTGAAGAGAGTTGTTAAAATGAGGTCATCAGGGTGGACCCTAGTCCGGATGATGGTGAATCTTGATGATCAACATGACAGAATTTAGAATCACCTAGGAGACACATCTCTGGGTGTGTCTGTGAGGGCATTTCCAGAGAGGTTTAACTGAGGATGTGAGATTCACAAAATGTGGGGCAGCACCATTCCCACAGGCTGGAATCCCAGACTGTATAAAAAGGAGAAAATACCCAGGGGTGGTGGCTCATGCCTTTAATCCCAGCATTCTGGAAGCAGAAGTCAGAGAATCACTGTGAGTTCAAGGCCAGCCTGAGATTATATAGTGAATTCCAGGTCAACCTGGGCTAGAGTGATAACCTACTCTGAACCTTCCCCTTCTCCCCCTCCCAAAAAAAGGGGAGAAAGTGAATTGATCACAAGCATTCATCTCTCGTTGAGACCTCACACTCCTGATGGACTTTCCCTCAAACTGTGAGCCAAAATAAACCCTTCCTTAAATTGCCTTTGTTGGGTTTCTTGTCACAGCAGCAAGAAGGTAACTAATATATTCAATATAACCTAGAAGAAGAGGAAATTGGGACAAGGGCATACAAGTCTCTGCAAGATGGCCACCGACAGGTCAAATGGACGGGTCTCAGAAGAAACCAATGCTGCCCACGCAGACACCTAGACCTTGAATTCCTAGCCTATAGAATGATGACAGTTAATAACTGTTGTTTAAGCCACTTGGTCCAGGCTGCTTCATTCTACTGGCTTTAGGTTAACATGCAGGGCTTGGCTGTTACTTGCAAATATCTAAATTTTCTCTTGAGTAACGAACACTATTTCATCCATGAAGGTACTGTTCTCCATGTGTCATCTAAACAACTTGGTCCCTAAGCCTTTCTTGCAAATAGTTATGGTCATATGACCAAGCTGGGGCCTCTGAGATATAAATGGAAATCACATATGAATCAAAAGAAGTGGCTTTAAGTCTCCGGCCATACCACCCTGAACATGTCCGATCTTGTCTGATCTCGGAAGCGAAGCAGGGTCGGGCCTGGTTAGTACTTGGATGGGAGAAGTGTCTTTAAAAGGGAGGTGGTGGCATCTTCTCCATCTCTTCCACTTCCTCCATCTTGCTCCATAAAACTTGATTTGTGTGGCTGGAGCTCTATCAGCTAATAGAGGATCCGGAAGATAAAGGATTATTGATAATGGTAGAGCAGTGTGTGGGAAGAAGTATAGCCCCCCCCCCCTGAAATCAGAGCAGAAATCAGAGCCCAAACCTAAGTGCATAATTTAAGACTCCTTTCATATGAGAGGGAACAAACTATGTTGGTTAAGCCATCATCATGGGAAAGGAGGAAGGATATTGTGACGTCATGCTACACAAGAAGAGAGGGAATGAGAGGATGGTAAGGAATAGCTGAAGCCATGTGCCTTCTGAGGTGTACCCTAGGATGAGCACCGAAGCCAAGAAGTGGGAACAAAATGAGAGTTGGGGGACTTATAGATCTATCCTTGGCCACAAGAGCAGAAGTGTGACCTGGAAATGGCAGTATGGTTGATGGGTATGGCCCAAGGGGGTTGCTGATTGAGGGGCTTGATTGATCCTGGAGGACCCCCCCCCAAGAAACATCTATGAGCCAAAACAATAGTACATGGGATGGTATGGGTAAGAGGGTGGGATTACCAAGTGGACCATAACGGGGTGGGGTGAAAAGGCTTATCTATCTAGAAGACATAGAATGATCGGGGTGGAGAGAAATGTTCCAGACCAGACACATGGGGTGTGGGTTATTTCAGATGAACCATAATAAGGTTCAGGAGGAGGGTGCAGTCTCCCTCGTGAGGGGCATGTTGTTCGTAGCTCTGAATCTGGGGTTGAGTCTTGGAACTTCCGATTGTGAGCACACCTGTCTCAGACAGAGGTATCCATATGGACCACACACACACTTTCCTGTGAGCTTGGCTTACTAAACTTCCTGATAGTCATTTACCCTGTTATAAAATGGCAACCATGGTAGTGTCTAGGTGGATTCAGTGCCACACAAAACAGAAGCATCTTCACCCCAAACTGTACCACACATGAGAGAATGCCAGTGAGACACATGAGGCACTGCAAACAGCAAAGTAGCAGAGTATTCTAGAATGGACAGCTATTATTGTCATCTCTAAACCTAATGTCAGACCTCACTGTGGCAGGCTGGACCTAGTCTACTCACCACACACAGTCTTCTCACCGGTATCTCCACTTCTACCCTGGTCCACAGGCCCCCAAACAGATCCTGTTATATCTTAAATTACAGGTGGTGGGGAGATAGCTCAGTCAGTATAGTGCTTTCCATGAAAGCATGAGGACCTGAGTTCGATTCCCCAGCAACACATAAAAATGCCAGGTATGGTGTGCCTATATGTAATCCCAGAGACAGGTGGATCTCTAGGGCTCTTGGGTCAACCAGACTAGCCTATTATGTGATCACCAGGCCAATGAGAGGCTCTGTCTCAAACAAGGATGGACAGATATGATCATGGTAAATTGTATATACTTATGTAAGTTTTCAATAAAATTTTTTTAAATCCTTGGATTTTAAAAAAAAGTGGATAGCATTCCTGAGATTGACACCTGAAGTTGCCTACTGGCCTTCACATATGCAGGCACACACAGGTGCATAAAGCCTGCACACATGAACACATAAAATACATCCCCAATCATAGCCTATTTCTGGACAAAATTCTCCAAATGCCCCCCTTCTCAAAAGCAGAGAAATCAAGTAATTTCAAGGGCTTCCAACAATGATTCTCAGACCACTCCAGCCCCACTGGTCTCAGGGTCTTTGTGTTGGTCTTTCCCCTTTACCTAAGAACTTTCCCAGATTATCATATGTTCAACATCACCTCATTCAGGTCTCTGCATCCCCTCTGAACAACCTATTTTAGTTATCACCACCTTATCTTTACTAAACATGCATGTACATGTACTTGTGTGTGTGGTGCTGGGGACGGAACCCAGGGTCTAGGCCATGTTAAGTAAGTGCTCTACCTCTGAGCCAGGCCCCCAGCCCCTCACTGTGAATTCTAGGCAGGAGGTCTACCTCTGAGCCACGCCCCCAGTCCTTCACTGTGGATTCTAGGCAGGAGCTCTACCTCTGAGCCACGCCCCAGCCCTCACTGTGGATTCTAGGCAGGAGCTCTACCTCTGAGTCACAACTCTAGCCCTTCACTGGTAGATTCCCAAAAGTATTTTATTAACTACATGCTTCATCAACATAAGCAATTCAAAAACTGGAGGCCTTGTCATTTGAAGTTTTGGTTCCCACTGTGTCTTTCCTGGTGTTCAAGGCACATTCTATAAGCCTCTGATGGATGCATTGTACCTTCTCCCACATTCACATCTCTTCCTTCGTGGGTCCCCAAAGTGTCTTTCTATGCTCAGAATAGACTCTCCTCTTCCCCTGCTGGTAATCCTTTAGTGGCTTCACAACTTCCTCAGGAAAGTGTCTTAGGCATCCTTGATTTTTTTCTCTGTACCCAGGATCCAAGTATCTAGGTGACTCGTGGATGTCACCTGCCAACAGTCATCATGTTCTCATCCTACTCATCACCTGCCCCATTCCACTTACAAACCCTCTTGATCCTCATTCAAGAGTGACTTGGACCCATGCAGGCAGAAAGCCAGAACCCAGGCATAGTCCTATAACCCTGCCTCCCACCTTCCCTCAACAGCCCATCAGACCCTGGCTTGGTCCTCTGTTCCCTATTCCGTCTTATTCTTCATAGCCCCAGCCCTCTCCAACCCTATCTTCCACCCTCTCTTCTCAATGTCTCTGCCCCACACAGGATCTTAGAAAGGTCTCCCAGGTCCAAAGCTGAGCCTGCTGGTCTTTCCACAATGGGAGCAGAGGTATTTTTTAGACACCTGCAGTCTTCTGGCTCACGGCTTCCTCAAGTCTCCCCTTTAGGAGTAGAGACCCTCAAGAAAGTCTCCTGCATGCTGGCCCTGAACATCTCCTAAATGGATGGGCCCTTCCTTTTCTTTGGGAGTCTTTGAGTAAAGTGTGTAGGAACAAGATGGAACAACTGCAGATGTAGAAAAGTCATAAGCTCCCAGGCTCTGGAGGTGGCAAGTTTAATAAAAAGGGCTCCAGCCCTCTGATACTAATACAATAATGTTGTCAGACATCCCCAAGAGATTGTGTGTTCTGTAGATGGGGTGGCCTGGTGACTGCTAACAAAGCCTCTCTGAGATACATATCCTTAAAGCCTCAAGGTCCCTCTGTACAACCACACAGGCATTCTCCTCCAGACCTGCATATACAATGCCATATGTGTGTCCTAGCAGAAGTCTCTCCATGTCTGGCACCCGAAATGGTTGGCTCCAATGTTCCTACCTGTCCTCCTGCATTGTATTTTATTGGTGGGTTTGCTTTTTTTATTAACTGTGAGAAATTATGTGAGTGCATATTGTTCTAGGAAAAAATGTCCTCTGCAAACCTGTCTCATAAGGGATGGTCTCTTCCCAATGAACTCTGATGACCCTGAAAGGCAAGGAGATTATCCCACTCAGGGAGACAGGGAGATTGTCCCTCTTTATAGAAAGGTAACGTGAGGCCAGGTGAGGTGCAGTGACACATCCTGACCACAGAGCCAAGAAAGTGGGAACCACAGCCAGGTCACATGTCCTTGACCCTCCAGGGCTTCCATTTCCTGCTAATTTCTAGAGCTCACTTCAGTTCCTTGCCATCATTAACTCGATTTTTCCCTTTACTTTTCCCAACAAGTAACCTAACTCATACAGGTTCCCATTATTACCCACTCAAGATCACTGTCCAAAAGAGGACAGTCCTGGAGAGCCCCCAACCCATATTCCATGAGACACTCACTCACCCTGGGCGGCAGCCACCTCCTGGAGGGAGTGTGTCATCTGTGTGAATAAGTCATGTAGGTGGCTCCTCTCCTCATAGTCTGAGGGTGGGCGAGGGAACAAGCTGAGATGGCACTGCCCTGACCAGATCCCAGCATGTCTAACCTTGGTCAAACATCTCCATCCCCTACCTCAGTGTCTCTGTCCCCCTCTCTCTGGGTCTCTGTCCCTCACTCTTCTGGTCTCTGTTTCTGGTCTCTGTCATTCCATCAAGGGGTATCTGTACCCCTGTGTCTCTGTGTCTCTGTTCCCCTCTTCCTCTGTTTGCCCCTAACCCTCTGGATCTCTTGTCCCCCCCTTTGTCTATCACTCTGTCACCCTCTTGATATCTGGGTCTCTGTAACCTGTTCTTTACAGGTGTCTCTCACTTTTTGGGACTATTCCCCTCCCTCATCTCTCTCTGCCTCCCTCTCTGTGTCCCAATCCTCTCTCTTTCTCTCTCTCTCTCTCTCTCTCTCTCTCTCTCTCTCTCTCTCTCTCTTCCCTCACCCTCTCTAAGAACCTCCCCTTCCATTCTTTATAACTGTCTCTGCCATGTTCCTCACTATCCTTGGCCTTTCTCCTCTGCCCACTTCTGTGTGTCTGTCTCTCCCCACCCAGAGTAGCAGCAGACTGCTCCTACCCGCCCCCCAGGAACCTGATCCAGGTAGGTCTCTCACTAATTTCCGCATCCAAGAGACTCTCAAAGGCAGCTGTGAAGGCGTCCTGACATTGGCCCAGTTCAGGACCATCCATGCCCACAAACATCTGGCAGATGCGGAAACGCTCCGCATGGGTGGTGAAGCAGGAGAGACACGCCCATATGGACACCCTGAAGACCAGCAAGGCCAGCAGAAACGACAGAACAGAGCTTGTCAGGGCCATCACGGAGGGTCTCCAAGGCCTAAAGAGAAGCCCTAGTGACCTTTGTGAGGTCACCGCAGAAGGGAGGGGGAGGGGCTGTGACCTGGGATCAGAGGTTGAGTTTCAGCTGGTGGTCAAGTGTCAGACTCCATTCAGAGGAAGGGATGTCGGTGTTAGGGGTCACCCGCAATCCCTACATTTGTGGCTGGGCCAGACGCCAGGCTCCCAAGAACCTCACCTGTGACCCTGACATCCTCACAGGTTAAAGGGTCTCAGGGACCCAGAGGCCGGCAATGCAGCTATGGAAGCCCAGACAGGCCCTCTTCCCCAGAGGTGGGGGGGTGGGGAGAGAGACGGAGACACACACACACAAAAAACTCTCTGAGCCCCTGACAGAATATAGGAAGCAAATGAAGAAGAAGGAAAGAAACAGAGCTCTGAAGAAACAGCAAAAGGCTGACCCTTAAAGCAACATATCGAGCTGTATAGAGTTGAAGAAGCAGAAACTTCTAGAAATCAAGAGGCAGAGAGAGCCAAAAGATCTCCTAATGGCATATAAACTGGAAGAGAAGGCTGGGGACACGAGGATCTGGACAGAGAAGACAGCCCAGCTCCTCCCAGGGCTGCTGGGACAGTGACCTGGGCCTGGGGTCCCCGCAGACCAGTCCCGTGCAGGGCGCAGCCTGGGGAAAGCTAGGAGGCCGTATAGTGATCTCCTTGGGTGTCCTCCTCAACTATACAACCTCCTACCTCAGCCCGGGGGGCGCGACAGGTGGACAGAGTAACAGATGGACAAAAGGGTGGGTGGGGGAGCCAGGAGGGTGGGGAGGGCCGGGGAGGTCCCAGCCGTGATGGTGAGCCCCCGACACGGACCCACAGACACGAGCTTGTGTGTGGCGAAGGCCCCGCAAGGTCGGTTCTACGGGTGGGTGCCAGGACCCAGGAGTCCGGGCCCCCGGCCCCCTCCTCCCCAAGGAACCCAGGAATCCAGGCCCAAACCTGCTCCCTCATTCCA
>PVHP010052675.1:0-11022 GCA_004024765.1 Zapus hudsonius
GGGCTCTATGTGGGTCCTGGGGAATTGAAGCTGAACCAGCCTTCACAAGCAAAAAACATCCTTTACTGCTGAGCCATCTCCCAACCCCCTCCCTGGGATCTCCTTGGCCTGCAGCCCAGATGTGGTCAGGGCTCTGGCCGGCAGGTGTGTCTGAGGCCTTGTGGTGTTCTTCTCATGGCTCCCTCCTCCCCACCCTCATCTCACAGGTCTCCCTCCGCGGAGGGCGAGGGAGCTAGTTAGACCCTCGAGGAATGAATGCCCCTCCAATTCGGGAGGGTCTCAGGAGCCTGGGCAATGGTGGCAGGATGTCCTGGCTCGTGATGACCTTGGAGGCTTTCTGGCACCCTGTAGACACTGGGCCTCTCTCCTCCATCTCTCCACGTTGCTCAGCTAGAAGCACACCTTCACTACCTCAGCAGCACACAGCAGGAGGCCAGCTCAGAGAACCAGCAGCTCAGGGAGGCCCAGCAGCACCTAGCCGGGCAGCTGGAAGAGGTGCGGGGACAGCTGCAGGTGACCCGGGGACATCTGGATGCCGCCAGGGGCCGAGTGTCCTGGCAGAGAGAAGAGAAACATAGGCAAGTAGTCACCCTCTTTGGACTAGGCTGGCCTTCCAGAACCAATAGGGATGCTCTGCGTTCTCCAGGGCACTGGCCAGCACAGAGCACGTAGGCGATATTCATTCCAAACCCTCACGGCAACCCTGTCAAGCTGGGGTGATGATAGACCCATTTCTCAGATGAGGAAACCAAGGCACAGAAAAATAGGAAAGACCTGTGCCCAAGACCACAGGGGGATGGCATTAAGACCTAGACATATGTGTGTGCTCATGCGTGTGTGCGTGCGTGCATGCACACACACACACACACACACACACACACACACAGGAATCTTAAGCAGGCACTCACTATACTTGTTACAGTTCAGAGGCAAGAATGTACTAGAATTGTTAGAGACGCTTTCCTGAAAGGGGTAAGCCTTTGGGTGGGGTTTTGAGGTACAGGGTGGGATGGGGGAGCCGTGGGGTGTGTATGACAGCTAGACAGGACCTATTGAGTCAGTCTTAGAGGGGAGGTTTGAGGGTGGGAGGGGAGAAACACCATCTACTACTCCTACCCTCACCATCCTTTCCCTCCCCTTCTTTGTCCTCCCCTCTGTCCCCAGAGAGAGTGAAAAGAAGGCCTGGGACCCTCAGGCTGCCTCTCCCGAGGAGACCCCACTGCCCCGGCTATTTGAGGACAGCGATGATTGGGACCATCTCCTGAACAGCTTTGGTAGTCCTCCCCACAGAGCTGTGCAGCTCGCCTGGAGCCCACCCCCCACCCCAAGAGCCACCTCCGGTCCCCAGACACCCCGTGTGGTCAGGCAGATCTCCATCTCATCACCGGGTCCGTTTGGTCCTGAGCAGGGTTCGGATACAGATGGGGTTCCAAGGAGTCCCTCTGGGGTGCCTTCCAGCACCAAGGACCAGAGAGAGGTGGCAGATCCCAAGGAGCAGGACCACAGTCCCAAGCAGTCCGTGGACACCCCTGCCTTGGAAGCCAGGCCTGAGGCCCACTTCCTCTGGGACCTCCCAGGAGACCCAAGTGTGGATTCAGGGACCCAGGAGGCTGGGCTTCCTCCCCAGGCCCCAGCTGGGCCCAGCAAACAGTTCCAGGCTTTAGTCCCAGACGATCAGGGCCCTGGGCCTGAGCTGGTCCCAGCCAAGCAGCCCAGCCAGGTAGAGACCCTCCCTCAGGACCTGCAAGCCATAGGCTCTGATCCAGGTTCAGGGCTCCAGGGGACCATCTTGAATTCCTTGCAGAGCCTAGAATCCATAAGCCAGGCACTTACGGAGGGGCTGGTGGTGCAGGGTGAACCAGAGCCAGTTGGGAAGGAGGGTCACCCTGGGGGGCTACAGGAAGCTCATGGGCAGGCCCTCAGTCTGGGTGGGCCGTCTGCTAGCCCCCTCCAGAGCTTGGAAGAGCAGCCTGAGGCTGAGGAAGGGAGTTCAGCAGATGGAGGCCTGAAGAACCTGAGTTCAGAGCAGGTCACTGAGGCTCACGGCCTGGAAACTGGGCATCTAGAATGGCTCCAGGAAGATGCTCAGCCCGCTCCCCCTCAGTCTGACACACCATGGACTCCAGTGGAGGCAGAAATTCCTGCTCTGGACAAGCTGACCCCTCTGAGTGTCTCTGCACCCATGGGGGCTCAGCCTGGAGCTACAGAGGGGATCCCAGAGTCCATGCAAGCCCACCCTATCCAGTGGGACCTGGAAGCCCAACCCAGGCCCTTGCCCATGCCCGCTCAGGCAGAGAAAGAACCAGACTTCCCACAGTCCAACGAGCCAGCAGTGGAGAGTAAGCCCAAGGAGCCGGGAATGGACCCAGGGGAGACCAGACTGCCCTCCTCTTTGGGGGGTCCCACAGCCAGCAAGCATCAGGCTGACCCTGACTACCTCTTCCACGTCATCTTCCTGGGGGACTCCAACGTGGGCAAGACCTCCTTCCTACATCTGCTGCACCATGACGCCTTTGCCACGGGGCTGACGGCCACAGTGGGTAAGGTCCCCTCCCTAGGAGATGGCACAGAAAGGAGAGCCCAAGCCAGGGCCAGCCAGAGAGAGCAAACCCCAAGCAAGCCATGCCAAGGGGAGCAGCAGGTTCCTCCTTGGCCATGGGCCAGTATGAGACATTATTTTATATGGGCATAATCTTAAGAGTTCCACTAATCGTCTCTAATTACAGGTAATTTGCTTTTTCTGCATTGATCTGATTAGCTTATAATGAACCTTAGCAACAAAAAACCCTGTCATTTAGGTCTTGGTGTGAGTGGAGGGTGAACACAGGCCAAGGCCCCACCCATGTGGTAGGAACAAGACCCTGCAGGACCTGGTTGGACTGGCTCATGGCATGTCCCAGGCCTGCCTAGAAACCCTAGCTGTAAGACTATCACACATGGACACTTGTTCAATCGTGTAGCAAGTCAGAGCCCCGGGGGGCCTGGGTTCAAATCCCAACACTACTACTTGTTGAGGATATAAATTTGGGCAAAGTATTTAATCCCTTGGGATCAGCTCTCTGTCACAGACCTGAGGCAATCGATTTACAAAGAGGAAAAGGGTCATGTGTGTGTGTGTGTGTGTGTGTGTGTGTGTGGAAGTCAGAGGTTAATATAGGGTGTCTTCCTCTCTGCCTATACTCTGAGACAGGGTCTCACTTAACGTAGAGCTCACTGATTGAGCTAACCTAGCCAGACAGGGAGATCCAGGGAGTCCCCTGTTTCTACCTTCCTAGTGCTGAAATTACAGGTGCGCACACACACCACCACACCTGGCATTTTATGTGGGTGCTGGGGATGTGGACACAGCAGGACCTTTGCACTGAGGTATCTCCTCAGCCATCAAAGGTTGATTTTGGCTCGGTGTGGGAGGTTTTAGTCAACAATTAGCTGTGCCTTTGGGCCTGTAGAAGGAAGAAAGGAAAAGAAGGAAGGGAGGGAGGGAGGAAGGAAGGAAGGGAAGGAAGAAGAAAGGAAGGAAGAAAGAAAGGAAGGAAGGAAGGGAATGACGAAGGAAAGAAGGAGGGAAGGAGGAAGGAAGGAAGGAGGGAAGAAGGGAAGGAGGAAAGGAGGAAGGAAAGGAGGAAGGGAGGGAGGGAAGAAGGAAGGAATGAAGGGAATGAAGAAGGAAGGAAAGAAGGAGGAAGGAAGGAGGGGAGGGAGGGAGGGAAGAAGGAAGGAAGGAAGGGAATGAAAAAGGAAGGAAAGAAGGAGGGAAGGAGGAAGGGAGGGAGGGAGGGAAGGAGGGAGGGAAGAAGGAAGGAAGGAAGGAAGGAAGGAAGGAAGGAAGGAAGGAAGGAAGGAAGGAAGGAAGGAAGGAAGGAAGGAAGGAAAGGAGCTTAGAGAGCCCAAGGCGCACAGTAGGCCAGCATCCGGGCCCATCCCACCATGGCGTGGACGGGTGGGGCAGCCCAGGCCAGCAGTCCTGGGGGGTGAGTGAAGACAGCCTTGTCTCTTGTGTCCTAGGAGTGGATTTCCGGGTCAAAACTCTGCTGGTGGACAACAAGTGTTTTGCTCTCCAGCTGTGGGACACGGCGGGTCAGGAGAGGTATGGGCCCATCGTCAGTGGCCAGGGGGTTGAGGAGGGGAAGGAGGCTGCAGGAAGTCAGGACCAGAGGACTGGGTGGTCCTGGACAGTCATTCTGCCACACTGACATCTGGGTGGCAGTCATCCAAACTTACAGGGGACATACTTTGTGGGGGTGCAGTTTCAGTTCTAGGAAGTCATTCTGGAGTTCTTATGGACCATCGGTGTGATAAACACGGAAAGGGTTTAAGTGACCCTCAATAAATGAAGGTCCATCCCTCCATGTGACAGAGGGGTGTGGGTACGGGGACCTCATGCACGCTCTCGGGGCAGGTACCACAGTCTCACGCGACAGATGCTTCGCAAGGCCGAGGGGGTGGTACTCATGTATGATGTCACCTCCAGAGAGAGTTTCGCCCACGTGCGTTACTGGTTGGACTGTCTGCAGGTGAGTGTGCCTATGGGTGCCAGGCCTCGTGCCAGCTTTGGGGGGTTAAGAGGGAGCTACTCAGCCTGGGCTAGAGTGAGACCCTACCTTGAAAAACCAAAAAAAGGGCTGGAGAGATGGCTCAGCGGTTAAGGCACTTGCCTCTAGTACCTAAGGCCCCTGGGTTCAATTCCCCAGGACCCACATAAGCCAGACCCACAAGGTGGTGGCCCTGGTGTATTCTCTCTCTCTCTCTCTTTTTCTCTCTCTCTCTGCTTGAAAATGAATAATAAAATATTTTTTAAAAAAAGAAAAAGAAAAACCAAAAAAAAAAAAAAAGGGGGGGAGCTACTATCCCCAACTGTCTCAACTTTTCAGTCACAGCAGTAACACCGTCTACCGAGGGCAGATAGGAGGGTGAGCTAGGGGCCCCCCAAACCTAACTTCATCCTATAGAGAAACCTGGTGCTCCATCCCCCACAGGTTTAATTGTCAGTTTATACACTGGGGATCTGTAGTGTAGAAGCTCCAGTGACGGGTGCAGACTCTCCCCAAAAGTCTCTAGACTAGTGGAAATGCATAATTATAATAATGATTAAAAAATAAATAAAAAGCCGGGCATGGTGGCGCACGCCTTTAATCCCAGCACTCGGGAGGCAGAGGTAGGAGGATCGCCATGAGTTTAAGGCCACCCTGAGACTACAGAGTGAATTCCAGGTCAGCCTGGGCTACCCTACCTTGAAAAACCAAAAAAATAAAATAAAATAAATAAATAAAAAATATAAATAAATAAATAAATAAATAAAAGAATCCAGATGACCCATGGAGGAGGTTATCCAGCGGTTTGGGGAGGGGGAGCAGCGGGGAATTGGGGATAACAATTGTTTGCCCACTAAATATTGTAACTCATTATGGACAATAAAAAGAAAAGATTAAAGAGACAGAACACTACCAAAATCCATTTCAAATTCTCATGTTTTGACAGAACTAGAAAAAAATCCACTTAAATTCATAGGGAGAAGCAAGGAACTTTCAAAATTCAAAATAATCTTGAATAAGAACGAGGTTGGAGCTCATATACTTGCTGACTTCAAATTTTACTACAAACCTACAATAATCAAAATGATATGACACGATAATAAAAGTCAGAGATATATAATTATGAAATAAAACATGGTCCTGAAATAAATAAATAAAAGAAAAAAAACAAGAAAAAGAAAAGCACAATAAGGTAATATAAGGCTTTGGGGTCTGCCAGACATGGTGGCACACACCTTTAATCCCAGCACTGGGGAGGCAGAGGCAGGAGGATCACCGTGAGTTCGAGGCCAGCCTGAGACTACAGAGTGAATTCCAGGTCAGCCTGGGCTAGAGCGAGACCCTACCTCGAAAAACAAACAAAACCCAAGCAAAACAACCCCCCCAAAAAAAAACTAAAACAAAGAATGGAAGATGGTAAAGTAACCAGGCACAGATGTCCAGGCAGCCTGCGTTGTCACCAGGAAGGCTGGGGGTGGCGGTGGGGGCTTTGAGACAGGCCTTGGAAAACAAGTGAGTTGATGTAGACAGAGAGGAGAGAGGACATGGGTGCCAAGCCGTCAGCTCCTACCTCAGGCCTGGCATCCATCGGCTGAGTGTGGCTCAGGGTGCGTGCTCTGCGTGCAGGAGGCAGGTGCGGACAAGGCGGTCATCGTCCTTCTGGGGAACAAGATGGACTGTGAGGAGAGGCGGCAGGTGCCCACGGCAGCTGGCCGGCAACTGGCCCAGGTGAGCACTAGGGTACCAGCCCCCTTGGCAAGCGGGGAGCAGGGCTTGGCTGTGCACCCCCCTTCCTGTCTGAGTGTACGGTGGCTTGATTGGTTACCTAGCTGCTTCAGAGCAGCCCCGGCCTTAAACACAGTGGGCATGACCTTGAACTCATTGTGCACTTAGCAGGTTTCCAGCCCACGTGAGAAACATCTTTAGGTTGTACTTCTTTCAATATGTTTTATATAATGAATGGGTATAGATATACTTGATATATATACATAGATAGACTTGATAAATATATACATACATAGATAGACTTGATATATATACATACATGTGTGTGCGCATGGGTATACATATACTTGATATATATATACATAGATAGACTTGATATATATATACATACATGTGTGTGCATGCATGGGTATAGATATCAAGTATATATATTTTTTTGAGTGAGAGAGAGAAAGAGGCAGGTATAGAGAGAATGGGTGCGCCAGGGCCTCTAGCCCCTGCAAAGGAACTCCAGATGTATGCGCCACCTTGTGCATCTGGCTTTAAATAGATACTTGGAAATCCAATGCAGGGCCATTTGGCTTTGCAGGCAGGCTCCTTAACTGCTGAGCTATCTCTCCAGCCACTATTTTAATATATTTACTTAGAGAGAGAGAAAGAGAGGATGGGTGCCCCCAGGGCCTCTGCTGCTGCAAATGAATTCCATGTGCCATGTTGTATATTTGGCTTTACGTGGGTACTGGGGCATCAAAAACTCATGCTGTCGGGACTGGAGAGATGGCTCAGGGGTTAAGGCACTTGCCTCCAGTGCCTAAGGCCCCTGGTTCAATTCCCCAGGACCCACATAAGCCAGACATACAAGGTGGTGGCCCTGGTGCTCTCTGTCTGTCTCTCTCTCTCTCTGTCTCTCTGCTTGAAAATGAATAAATAAAATATTTTAAAAAAACTCGCTGTCGGGCTTTGTAAGCGAGCGCCTTTAACTGCTGAGCCATCTCCCCACCCCCACCGCCCATCTTCAGGTTTTAAAAGCCTCACTTAAAATTCTTAATTTTATCTCTGGTCTCTAATTAACATACACCCTTCTAATTTATTCTATTTTAAGACTGAATTTTTTTCCTTGGGAAAACTACATCAAAAGCCTGGCTGCCAGACAGTGGATGCTATTTATTTATAAATGGGATTTAACTACATTCTAGAAAATCTGGAGCGGTATTAAAAAAAATAATAAAAGCAGGAGGAAGAAAGTCACTCCGCGATCCTCCTCGGATGCAATCCCTCTCGGGATTTCTGGATTTCCTTCTTATTTGTCTGCTTGCTCGTGGTGTGAGGTTATCTCCCCACTTCCTTGCCGTAGCTCGGCCTTTGGACACAGAAATTCTGTCTCCAGCGATTTATCCTGATGGGACATTCAGAAATCGTGGTCCCCAGAGTATGTGCAATGAACACCCACGTATGTCGTCCACGCAGATGGGGAGGATGTTCCTCACAGGGGAGTGGGACACCCAGGGCTCACTGTCCTGTGACCAGGGGCTTCCTGGGAGAGGCTGCCCAGAAGATGGTGTGGGGAAGGTGGCACTCATTGCCAAGAACAAACAGTTGGCACTGGTTGGTGGGTACATTGTAGAGATTCCTATGAGAGGCTAGTATTTGCCATTAAGAATCCAGTGTGGTGGCTGAAGAGATGGCTTAGCGGTTATGGCATTTGCCTGCAATGCAGAAGGACCAGAGTTCGATTCCCCAGTGCCCACATAAAGCCAGATGCACGAGAGGGCACATGTGTCTGGAGTTCATGTGCAGTGGCTGGAGGCCCTGGTGTGCCCATTCTCTCTCTCTGTCTGCTTCTCTGTCTGTCTGTCTGTCTCTCTCTCAAATAAATAAATAAAATATTTTTTTTAAAAAAAGAATCCAGTGTGGGGGGAAAAAAGCAAAACAGAATCCTATGTGGGAGGGAGACAGGAGAGATTGCTCAGTGGTTATGGCGCTTGCCTGCAAAGCCTAACAACCCGGGTTCGATTCCCCAGGACCCAAGTAAAGCCAGATGCACAAAGCGGCGCGTGCATCTGGAGTTCGTTGCAGTGGTGCGGGGAGGCCCTGGCACATGCACCTGCAAACTCCAGGTGCCAGTGGGAGGCGGGGCCAGGGAAATCTGGACTTGCTGGGGCTGGTGCACCGGAAGTGAGACAGCAGAAACAAGCCAGGCGGAGGGAGAGGACAAACACCCAGGGTGTGCTCGGATCTTCGCACGTGCAGTGTGCTATGCACACACACACACACACACACACACACACACACACACACACACACACACATTTCTAAACCATGTCTTCAAGTTGGGAAAATAGTCTCTGCTCCACTCTGAAAACTGGGCTTGTCCCCAAGGTGGTACCCATGGAGGTTGGGCAGACGCATAGCTGGGAACCACCCCTCCCTTGGGGTCCCAACCCTTGTCCACATCGTCCACCCCTCTTTTGTGGCCTGCAGGAGCTGGGGGTCTCCTTCAGCGAGTGCAGCGCTGCCCTGGGTCACAACATCCTGGAGCCCATGGTGAACCTGGCCCGGTGAGTGTCACCTTCCCCATACCATCTTCTGGGCAGTCTTCCGGAAGTCCCTGGTCACAGGACAACGAGCCCATGACTGTGTCACTTTCCCTATGACTTCCCTCATCTGTCAGCTCCCGCCCCATGACTTAGAAAACCTCGGATGCCTCCTGTAGGTGCAGTGTCCCCAGTGACTCTCCTGCCCTCGCCAGTGTCCGGCTCTGTCTCTAAATCTCTCTCTCAAGCTCCCATGCCCATGGCTTTCCTGTCCTTCTGGACGTGATCTTTCTTGCCATCTGAGAGGGGCCTCTGGTACTCACTGGCTAAAACAGCTACAAAAGGAGACAGAGGCCCCGTGGCTCATGGTCAACACATGGCATCTGCAGGAGTGGATCTCTCTCTCTCCTCTCTCTCTCTCTCTCTCTCTCTCTCTTGATTTTCCAAGGTAGGGTCTCATTCTAGCCCAGGCTGACCTGGAATTCTCAGGGTGGCCCGAACTCATGGGGATCTTCTACCTCCCGAGAGCAGGGATTAAAGGAGTGTGCCACCATGCCCTGCCCAAGGCTCTCTCTTCAAGGAGTCTTGGCCTCTACCTAACGTGCCTCCCTCCTGTGGTACATGCTGTCAGTCAGTCTGTCTGTCTGTCTGTCTGTCTGTCTGTCTGTCTGTCTGTCGGTAGCCCAGGTCCCCGCAGCAGCCACCCCTCTTCCTGTCCGTCCCCTTGAATACTGAGCCTGGGAGTCCAGCTTCTTTCACAAGTCCCAATGGCCCTGTGGTGCACAGCACCCAGAGGGCCAGAAAAAGACAGAAGGTCAGTCCTGGGTCCTGTTTGTCCAGTGCTCTGAGCAGAGCAGGGGGAGGGGAGCTCCTTGGAGGCTGCAGGGAGGAATGACTGGAACACTGTCTCACGCAGGTCCCTCAAGATCCAGGAAGACCATCTGAAGGGCTCGCTGGTGGAGGTGACCCCCCTGAAGCCACCCAAGAGGACCAGCTGCTGCTCTTGACTTTGCCCCTCAGCTCCTCTCTGGCCTTGCGGGACTCAGCCACAACAGAGGCCTGGCTAGAATGTTCTGGAACCCGTCCGTCCTGTCCCATTTCCACCACCCCCCCTTTCCAAAGCAGGATTCCATTAAGCAAATAGGGCTGGGCTGGGGTATGGATGGGTGGATAGTGAATCTTTAAAGACAGGAAGAGTCTAGAAAACCCAGCTAAGGAAATACCCCAAAACATGGACTGGAGAGATGGCTCAGCGGTTAAGGCACTTGCCTCCAGTGCCTAAGGCCCCCTGTTCAATTGCCCAGGACCCACATAAGCCAGACCCACAAGGTGGTGGCCCTGGTATATCTCTCTCTCACATTCTCTCTCTCTCTGTATCTCTCTGCTTGAAAAATGAATAAATAAAATATTAAAAAAATAAATAAATACCCCAAAACATTGGCCATGCGCCCGGGGCAGTGAAATGGCAGAGTGAGCGTGTATTGGTATTTTCTTTTTATAAATATTCATTCTTCAGGTTTTTTTTTCCATTCCAGGGTATATCTGGCTATCAGGGAATTCAGTGCACAGGACAGGGAACTCCATCCAAAAGGAGCCTGCTTCCTGCTGACTCAGAATTATTCACACCCTGTCCGTTACCATGGCATCTATGCTTGCCTCAGTTTCCCTTTGTAGGCATAGGTTTCTTCCCTCCCTCCAAAATCTGATCCTGGGAACAGTGATGTTCTGACGGTTCCTAACCTGCCCCAAGCCTGCTCTCTGGTTCACTTCCAAAGGGTCTCATGGTTGGGGGGTCCTGCTCTCTGCCCCCAAGCCTTGGGGTCTCCAGGTTCAGTCCTCAGTGGTCACTGGGTGTCTGTGATTGGCGAGGCCTGGAGAGCAGCAGGAAGCCAGAGGGAAGCTGGTTTGGGGGTCATGGAGGGACAGACTTTTTTTTTTAATTATGTGTGTGAGGCTGGAGAGATGGCTCAGTAGTTAAAGGCCCTTACTTGCAAAGCCTGGTGACCCAGGTTCGATTCCCCAGTACCTGTGTAAAGCCAGATGCACAAAGTGACGCATGCATCTGGACTTTGATTACAGTGGCAGGAGGCTCTGGTAGGCCCATTCCCTCTCTCTCCTTCTCTCTCTCTGTCTGCTTGCAAATAAATAAATTATTTTTTTAATATTTTATTTATTCATTCTTCAAGCAGAGATACAGAGTTTGAGAGAGAGAGAGAGAGAGAGAGAGAGAG
>PVHP010052676.1:0-10999 GCA_004024765.1 Zapus hudsonius
TTTTTTTTTTGCTAAGACTAAGGAAATTATCTATTGATATAATTTTCCTTTTATATTTTACCTGTAAATAATCGACATCTCCTCCATGATCCTATTCTGTGTTTGTACTTGTTCTACATAAATGATTGTTTGCTTTGTAAATAAAAGAAAAAGAAATTATTATTTTAAAAATAATTAGCGTGTCACACTGAAGAAAATATGAAGTCAGAGAATAGATTTTAGTTGTGTTCACATTTTTCCTTTTCAAAATTTAATAGCTTTATTTCTTACATAAATATCTGAAAAATACATTTATAAAATATGTTAATTACATACAATTTTGGAATGTATAGTATAACAAATAAATAATGCATTATATCAAATCCTTGAGGTCAATAATATGGCCTACATTTTATAAATGTGACAACTACATTCCAATAAATCATGTATGTCCAAATTCATATGGCCACTAAAACGATTTCAACTAGGCCCTTTGACATTTAATGACAAGCTTTATGCATGACTATAATGTATTTTGATCATATTCTCTCCCATGACCTTACCTTGAGCTCTCTCCATCCCCCGACCACTGAAACCCTTCTTTATAACTAGTCCCTCTTCTGTTTTGATGGTTCTTTTTTTTAATAGTGTGTGGGCATGAGCCACCATTTAATCAATGTTGTCTGCATGGACACATGGAGGGGATTATTGACCAGATCCTACTACCCCAGTCACCATTAACTACTTATAACTCCTAAGGGAAGAAAGAACACGAGCCTCACGGTGTCCTGCATCATCCAATCCTATCTTTGGCTAGAGAACTTCTCTTTACAGATGGTGGAGACTGGCTAGTAGGGAGACTCAAAACTCATCAGATAAGTAACTCTAGAGTCACCCTCTCCCAAGGCTCAGGGAAA
Organism: Zapus hudsonius; assembly: GCA_004024765.1. Taxonomy (NCBI): domain Eukaryota; kingdom Metazoa; phylum Chordata; class Mammalia; order Rodentia; family Dipodidae; genus Zapus; species Zapus hudsonius. Next base: position 897 of record PVHP010052676.1, read on the forward strand.
AATGCAGAAGAGGGATCAGAAAGAAAGGAAGAAAGGAAGAGCTGGAAAATTGGAAGGAGTGCTGTAGAATGTTGTTTCCTAAGAATGCTATGGTCATTGCAATTATGACCTCACAGTGACGGTCATGGCCTACAAAAGACACATCCAATACTGGGCTCACCACTGGCCATTGAGAGAGAGAGAGAGAGAGAGAGAGAGAGAGAGAGAAAGAGAGATGAATAGAACATAAGTTTGAAGTCCATGCTAAATCTGACATGTTAATGTTTCATTCCATTAAATTAACATTAAAAATAACCAAAGGCATGTCTTTTAAAAAAAATAGAGCACTAGCCGGGCGTGGTGGTGCATGCCTTTAATCCCAGCACTCAGGAGGCAGAGGTAGGAGGATTGCAGTGAGTTCAAGGCCACCCTGAGACTACATAGTGAATTCCAGGTCAGCCTGGACTAGAGCGAGACCCTACCTCAAAAAAAAAACAAAAAAAAATAGAGCACTTAGAAATAGTTTAGAAGACTATGTTTATACTGTTAATCTAAAAGACTATGAAACCAAAAGTTATCTTGTATCAAAAGAAAAGAATGGCAAAAGTTCTGTCAGTTGCGTGCATGTGAAATTTAAGGATGTATTTATGATGGTTGCCATGGTATTTACCTAATTTAATATATATTTACAATTTCCCATCTCCATGAAAGACATAACATTGTCGCCAAATGTTCTTTGTTGAAGAGATTTGCCAAAACATTGGAAATCATTATCTTTTCACGCAACCAATTTGAGATTATGCAGTTAATTTGAAATCTCTAACAGTGATTTTACCTCTAATGACCACACCACAGGCAAATTTTAGCTTGACTATAAATCCAGTTTGCCAGGTTATTTAATTAAATTGGAACAACATTGTCATAAACTTAGCTCTTACATAATTATGATTGCTTCAAAATAATCGTACTTCTGGAGAGACAATGTATTGATGGGAAATAGAAATACAGAAATTATACTTCATGAGAATTATGTAGATGAACTTTCCACTATTGAATAACGCAGCTACATTGAAGGATAAGCATCTTTTTTTTTTTTGTAAAAAGCAACACTTTGCAAGAAAGTTGTGATTGTCCCAAAATAAAGTGAGATAACAGGACAGATGTGCAGTCTAGCATATGGATTCCAGAGAACAGTCACAAAATTATTTGCAAAACACTGCCAAAGATTAGCATATGCATTTGTTCAGCACATACTACCATCTATAGCTGGATGGACTAAGTTAATAAACATTTTTCTAATTTGGCATTCTAAACACAATTTATGAGATTAGTCTTCCGTGGAGACTAGTTGCAGGATTGAAAATGACTTTTTTATTTGGCAGTGATAACATAGTTTAAAGTCTGTTTACTTTTCTCCCAATTGGAAGGCAGTAAATTAGACCAATACCATGTTTTGGACATTATTCTAGGCGATCCTTCCCTAATTTAGTAGTCTTCCTGGGTAATCTATTTGACAAGAGTGTTTTCCATCTCAAAGTTCCTCTGTTGTTAGTAGAAAATCAATTATATATTGGTAGCTATCCATAACTGAAGAACTGGTTCAGCATTACTGAAAAACTAAGCAAACATATTGGTTTATTTAACTCCAAGTTCAAAAGCTGTGTGTCTCAGGTTTACCAGTAATCCCATGCCTCCGTTCATTTACTCAAATACATATGCTGCACCAATATGTCTTGGCTTCATCCTTATGGTGACTGAGGAAAATGGCAATTCTAGCTCTTAGTATCACACCATCCTTTCCAGAGCCAGAAAAACTGTTCAAGAACTTCAGAGATTGAAATTTATCTTAAGAAGTCCAAGCTAACTTTTCCTAATTGGTTTCATTTGAGCCTCATGACCACAAAGAAATGGCAACAGTTTCTAGGGTCATACCATGAATGACTGGCTTGGTCCTGAGCTTTTAAACTAACTTTTGTGCCATAAGTAGATAGATTAATTAGTATTAACATTTAATCAAGAAAATAAACTTTTTGTGCACAGAATGGATTCTCCTAGACCATACTGGGGGAGATGTAGAAACAAAAAGAGAAAGAGAAAGGAGACAAGGGTTTTTGGAGACAACTGAAATTGCATTTCCAGTTCATTTTTCCTTTTCCTTATTAAAGACAAATCTGGACAGATTATAAGATATTCTTTATACCAACACAAAGAAAGCACCTAAGCCTTTTGTTTCTCTTGTTCTTTGTGCATCTGGGAGAACAGACCATATGTTGTTGTAAATCTTGGCTTAACACAAACCATTTTCATCTTCCTCAAAAACAGGAAAACATATATAACCTGTGATGTTAATATTTTTTCATTCACCTAAATATAATTATTTCTGTGCAAGTTACAACTACAGTGTTCAATAGCACTCTTACCCGTCCTTCTGGAACTTACATTTTTAAACAATCCTATATTAAAACAGATGTCAACAAAACCCCATTTAAATACATTTTCCAGAAAGAAAATGAGGAGACAGGAGGAAATTTACAAGAAATTAATTTCTCAATAGCCAAGGAGTGGAAAAGGAATCCTGCTTGCAGTCCAGCCTGAACAGAACGTTTGGAGTCAGCATCTGCCAATGGCTGATTAGCCAGCATTGGTGCTTCTGCCAGAGCTCCGACTTTCCCCTTCTTCAGTGCTAGTAGGCACTTGGCATAATAGAAGAATTTCCAGAAAGAAAGAAGACATGACTCAGAAACGATATCTTGTATAAAGTATACCATAGTTGCTTATTGACTATTATGTATTCTTTAATTTGCTCATTAGAAGAAATAAAAAGTTGTGTTTTCATTAATTTAGTTGAATGAAAAAGAGCCAGAGGATTATTGCAATTATTCATTAAAGAAAATAGAATAATTTTCTATATCTAAAGACAAATATTTTAAATATAATTTTAGTCATAAAACAAACAATTATCCTGAGCTGTAATATGGTAAATAAAACATATTCTCTAAGATTTATAAGATAAAAGGACTTCACGTGTATTCTATGACTAGAATTTAACTTATTTTTGTATAAATACAAGCTATGCTTTGAAACCTAAACTAGAAGGTGTTACTTCTTACTTTAAGGTCATTCTCACTCCTCTTCTTCGGGGAATCAAGTCAACATTTGAGGAGGTTACATACTGTGACACTGTCTGGCAGGAGTTGCCTAGTTCCCCTCATTTACCCATGACTCAACTATTCAGCCTCATGTCTATCAGGGTCCACACTACTCAGAACACCCTCCTCCACCCATGTTAGGATTCTCCAGTTTTGGGTGGCATATCTGGTTAATGGAAGCTGCAGGTCATGTGGTACTGAGGTTATATCAGCATTTTTTGGCTCACTGAGTGTCAGGGCAGGCAGGGATGGATGACTTCCATGGGCCTATAAAGCCAGGAACACATTATAGATGCTTTTATTTTCATTTTTAAGTCATTCTCATGGTAAAATGTAAATGGTATTAAGTTTAACATTTGAAACATTTTGTATGTATAATTTAGTAGTCATAAATGCATATACCTTGTTGTATAACTACTTCCTGCTAGATCCATAATTTAGCATCATTCCAAACTGAAACTGAATTCATTCAATAATAATTTCTCATTACCACATGACCTGCAGCTTCCATTAACCAGTATTCTACTGCTTATTAAAGACAATTCTTATGCTACCTCAAGGTATTAATAGATTATTTACTCTACATCCTGGTTTGTCTGAGGCTGTCCTGTTAAGACTTATTATCCAGGTTTCCCATTGGAAATCATTGCCTGACCACCTCCACACTCAAAATTGCCCTAATTTTGGTGTTCAAATGACATACTCATCTTGCTGAGGAAGCTAAGAATCTCTTCAGCCACTGGGTTACCCAGGTAAAGAAATGACCAGATGCTTTCTTCTCTTAGTTGCTCAAAGTCCTCAGAGAAACTGTCTTCCCTAAGTAGACAGTGATTGGAAGGCTGGGTGAACCAAGGGCACAGGGATCGTCTGGCATCAAGTATGTTCTCTTTCTCTCTTATTTCTTCCCCGAGTCCATAGTCTTACCTAAGCTGAGGGCAAACTTGTCTGGCTATTTGTTTATTATTCCAAGAAGATATCTTACTTTCTGTGTCCTAGGATTTCAAATTTCAAATATTTGTCTCTTCTATGAGCTAGACAACACGTGTTTTCAAATTCTGAAGTTTTTGTTTTCCTTTTTCTTCATGCAGCACTTACATTTCCTATGATTTCTTTTCTATTCTTTCTAGACGGTGAGAACACTTGTTTCTTTTCTTAGGAAAAGTAATTGTTAGTGTAACTACTTAAATTCAGAAATTACCATAAGTTAAGAAGACAGGGCTGGAGAGATGGCTCAGCGGTTAAGGCACTTGCCTCCAGTACCTAAGGCCCCAGGTTCAATTCCCCAGGACCCACATAGGCCAGAAACACAAAGCGGTGGCCCTGGTGCTCTCTCTCTCTCTCTCTCTCTCTCTCTCTCTCTCTCTCTCTCTCTCTCTCTCTCTCTCTCTGCTTGAAAATGAATAAATAAAATATTTTTTAAAAAAGAAGACATATTAGAAAAATATAATCTGGGGGCTGAAAGATTCTTTAGAGATTAAGGCACTTGCCTGCAAAACCTAATGGCCTAGGTTCGATTCCCCAGCACCCATGTAAAGACAGCTGCACAGTGTGGTGCATATATCTGGAGTTTGTTTGCAATGGCTAGAGGTCCTGGAGTGCCCATTCTCTCTCTTTCTGTCTGTTGGTCTCTCCTCTCTCTCTCTCTCTTTCTCTCTCTCTCTCTGTCTCCTGACAAATAAGTGGATAAAGTTCTTTTAAAAAAAGGAAAATGTAATATGAACATTGAAATATGTCCATACACATTTAAAGTTTTTCTTGTGACCATCGTGTGTGGCACTTGCTTATTGTTGATGGGCTATTGGTGGCTTGAAATTGTCTATAGGATATTCTCTGTGTAGAAGAATGAGGTTTCTGTCAGGAAAAAGATTATGGCAAATGACACTAATACATTCTGCCAGGCCATGCCTAGCTAGTAGTGTACTGAAAAAGGGCAGCTTATGAAGCCTAACAGAAACCACCACCAGGATGGAATCTGTCAGCGCCAGAAACATTGCACAGCAGAATCCAGCCATCTAGTCAAAACTAGGAATATAGACAAAGAACAATGGCCAAAATGCAAGAAGAATGTAGGGTCATCTAGAGAATAATACCTAACTGGATACAGTGGAAATGCAATTGAAAGAGGGGTTAGGGGCTGGGGAGATGGCTCAGTGGTTAAAGGCTCTTGCTTGCAAAGCCTGATTGCCTCTGTTCAATTCCCCAGTACCCACTTAAAGCCAGATGAACAAAGTGGCACATGTGTCTGGAGTTCATTTGCAGTAGCACTAGGTCCTGGCATATTCTCTCTCCCTCCCTTTCTCTCTCTCTCTCTCTCTCTCTCTCTCTCTCTCTCTCTCTCTCTCTCTCTCTCTCTCTCCCCTTACAAATAAATAAACAAAAGATAGAGGACTTAGATAAACGATGAGGGGCTGAAGAGGAAGAAGGGACAGAATGCTAATAGAAAAAATTCTATTGTCCATTCTCCTAAATTGAAATTCTCAAGCAATACAACTATTGAGCCATGGGCAAACACGTTGCCTGTTCACTTTGATTCAGAAAATTCAGGTAAACTCTAAGTACTGGATCACCTGCTCATTTCTCTGACCCATGGAAGTTAATTCATAGAGGAGTCATAGTTTACCTCTTCACTACTACTCCTCCCCACCCCACACTTCCATATCATTAAAGATGATATCAAAGAATCAGTCCCATAAAGTGGATTTCTTTATTCCCTTTCGTTTACATTTTCACTGAATGATCTGTTAATTTGAGACTCCGTCACCACATATAAAAGTGCTTGGCTCATTATACACATGCTTCTGCTCACTGTTATGCTAAAAAGAAGACCCTCCCAGGGATGGAGATGAGTCCATTAAATCCAGGTTGAGTTGCTATTCCATTCCAGAAATCCAAAGGGCAGAAGTACGCATCTTATATTGGAAATTACTGAGCTCTCTGCATGAAGACACTCAAAGAAAATCATTGGGAACATAATGAATAGGTTAAGCTTTCAGTAAGAAAAAAGAAGGTTAGAAAGCTTAGCCCACCCACTGATACTCTGTCATTTGGATCTGTGCTAGTATCCTTCACTGTTTGTTAACCCTATAGTAAATATGGCCACACTTGCATCCAGTAATCTGCAAAGCCGATTATGCATTCTGCCACATAGTATTTGAGATGGAGGATCCACAGCTCATGAGCCAGCTGGTCTGATGATCTTTGCAGTCTGGAAGTTCTTGAGCAGTAACAAGAGACACTGTCTCAAAGAAGGTAAACACAGATATTTTGAAGTTGTCCTCTAGCCTCCGTGGCATGTCACCTACACACACACAAATACGCACACACACACACACACACACATACACACACACATTCACACACACTCTCACTCACACACCCAATAATTTTTAAAAACCCATTAGCATTTTAGCTAAATAAAACTGTATTTCTAAGTCTGAAAAGTTTTATTTGTGGATTTATAATTAGCATAATAATTTTCTCTCCTCTTATTTAAAAATATTTGAAGAAAATTTCACTAGAACTAGCTAGATAATTCAATCTAGACACAAATAATTATGATACTTCATTGTACCTTACATTGTCCTATAGAAAAAGTCAAAGTGATCACAAACTTTGAAGGGCTGACAGATAGCATAAGTCACTTCTATGGACACTAAGAATCCATGCCTGGAAATGACAGAAAGAAAGAGAAATATTAACAGGATTTTGAGGAATAAGTCTATCACTGCTTTCTTCTAGTGACAAAGCAGACCTAATTCAAATCACAATCCAGTGCCCTATGATACCCTCCTACTTGAACATGCAACACTTGGAGTGTGAAAAAGAGATTATCACTTGTCGCTAGAACATGCCATGTGTGTGTTACCCTCCACCTTTTGTGTATGCTTTATTGTGAACTAGGATATTGTGTAGCCCAGACTAATACAGTTGCAGGACGTAGCTTCAGCATTTCTCTACAAGGCCTCCCCTGATCTTAGCCTTTAAAAAAATCCTCCTTCCTCTGAATATACTCATTATTTAATATTGAGAAAATGTCAAAAGTAAAATTTTAATCTACCTCTGATTCCATGACTTAGAAATATTAATTGAGCTACAGAGGTTGCTGTGGAGAAAAACAATGCAGATAAGAGAACAGAGAATTGACTGCAAGTGTATAGTGATTTTCAGATAGGGCATTGGAAAATCCTCAAGAGGAAAAGGTTAGGAAATGATCCAAAGATGTTGAGACAAGGGAGTGAAAACAAGTCTCAGACACATCCACCTGGAACACACACAGAATAGTAATCTATGTGGCAAGAGCAAAGAAGCCAGGAGGTGAGGAAGAAGCCTCAAGGGAGGAAATGGTCCTGGGAGGCAAATAGATAAATTGTGTGCAGCCTTTTCAACAGGCTGTAAGAACTTCAGCCTTTACTCTGTGTAGGGAACCACTGGATGGTACTAACAAAAAGAAAAGAAAAGAATGTCAGGATCCAATATTTTTAAAAACTTATTTATTGTTAATAATTAGAAACACTGTATGAACAAGTCTTGTGGTGGTACCTGCATTTCCCTCCTTCCTGCCACCAACCCGCTAAGGGACCTCCTCAGTGGGATTGTTGCAAAGGTCCATGGGAGTTATGAATTGTACAAGCAGTAGCCAGTTTTCTGTGTGTTGTTGTTGAGGGTGGGCAATGTCTCTGGATATTCTCCCCCACCATGGCTCTTACAATCTTTCTGCCCCCTCTTCTTCACAGTTCCCTGAGTCATGGTGGGTGAGTTTTATGTCTGATTTACTGTTGAGGTCTTAAGCATCTCTGGATTTCTGATTTGGACTCTGTTGGATATCCGGTGAATAGAAGGGGAGAGTCTAAGCCTGTGAAAAATTGATCAGTCTGGCAACTCCTGGTCCTAGTCACCGGCTCCTTCCCTCACTGAGCTGTTGACCAAAGTGATCCAAAAGGTCCCCAAAACAAGACAGGATTCTGTCAAAGGCTTTGAATGCTCACCCAGGCCTGAGGTAAGATCCTGTTGCTGAAGAAACCACAAAAAGCCATCTATCAGCATTGAGAGACCCTACGAGGTCCAGAATGGTAACCAGCCCCCAGGTGGTAGTCAGTGCAGAGCTGGAAGGCACTGCATAAACTGCCAGGGGAAGATGGTCAACAATAGTTGGAGTAAACAGAGACCACTGATATGAAACACAGTCTGCCACCATGAGTAGTCTAAACACACTTCCTACTGGGAAAGAATAGCAAACCAAGAAGTGAACACTTGTGCAATGGAGGCACCAAAGCCTGAAATCAACAGCCTTTAATTCGGCCAAGTAATACACTCAGTGATGGGGAACCCTTAACTGGAACTGGGGACTTGAGGCAAAATACATTGGGAACCAAAATCTTGTGCCCCCAATGAGAAATGCACTTTACAAGTGATTTACAAAGAGGCTACTAACAATAGAATCTAGCCAATTCAGAAATGTGTATCTCAGTTAACCTATACTGATCTCACTCTCTGATGGATATCCTGTTTGTATTTTTCAGAAGGCAGTGAGAGAGATGTGGTCTTTCCTACCCTACCAACAAGCCACAGGCTGATAGCTGACTTCCTGGCAAGAGATGAGCCACACCAGACCTACCGTGGAGGATCCACATGGAACCCCACAGAGAGTGGTGGGATAAGCAAGAGACCTATATCCACAGCCAATCAGTCAACCCAGAATGAGCCAGCGAGACAGACACCAACGATCATCAACACAACCTAAAGCAGAAGTACTGAGGCACCTAAGACCTCAACGATAAAGCAGCCTTAATACTCACCCACCATGACTCAGGGAACTGAGTGGAAGGGGGGAGAAAGATTATAAGAGCCATGGTGGAGGAGAATATCCAGAGACATGCCCCCCTCAGTAACAACATACAAAGTGGGGTGGAACCAGGTTGACTCCTAGGCTATCCATAACCCCTTACCCTATGGACTGATCCAGACTGCCCATGGAGAAAGATATCCAGCTGATTGGGGGCAGGGAAGAGGGAAATCAGGGAACTGGGGACATCAACACATTATTTGCTCATTCAATGTTTCTAATTATGGTTAATAAAGAATATATATGTATATATATATATATTATACTGAGGAAGAATATGAACAAAGCTCTCTCTCTCTCTCTCTCTCTCGCTCTCTCTTTCTCTCCACACATACTAAATGAAGGAATTTGGGGGAGATGGGAGACAGGTGTGATATTCTGGGACTTCCTAGAAGGAAGCACTGCATTTGCCAGGCTAGAGCATCCATCTGATCACAGACATGAGCATGAGGTTCTATCCCAGACTCACTTGTTGCTCTTGAGAAAATATTGCCAGCTTATCAATACTCAGGTTAGAGAGAATGTTACTACACATTTAGCTACTATTTCCATAATTTCATAAGTGAGGTCCTTGAAAACTCTTAAGAGAATTCATCCTGACTCAAAGACTTAAGAACATATAATTTATTATTTTCTTCCTAAAAATACTGAATGGGTTCTATAAAACAGGCCAGTTTAATTTCCAGCTCCAAGCCCATAATTGTTTATTTTATGATGCATTGTAAAATTTTCATTAAAACTCTAAATATTTGTGGGGAATCTATTGCTATCATTCATGAATGTCATCTGAAAAATCCCGTGTAGCATTAACCCCAGAGGTTCTGACAGAAAAAAACAGTTGTATGGCACTTAATGATGGATATGCACCCTCAAGCTCTGTGGTTAGATGCTGCAGGAATATCCTGAGATGCTGATGCAGGTTCCAGTGATGAAGTGAGTTGAAGCACAGGCCCAGGGAGACAAAGTATACTGTAATTGCTGCACTGTACTATATTTGAAAATGTTTCTTTCCCAAGACAGAATCTCACTAAGTAGTTCTGGCTCTTCTCTAACTCACTGTGGGGAACAGGCTGTCCTCAAACAACAATAATCTTCTGCTTCTGTCCCAGTACTGGATTACAGACATTGTATCA
>PVHP010052677.1:0-11023 GCA_004024765.1 Zapus hudsonius
TCTCTCTCTCTCTCTCTGCTTGAAAATGAATAAATAAAATATTAAAAAAAGAAGTCCATTTTCGAAAATATTAAATGATAGCCTATAAATATTTTGGTAGATATTTGCAATAAGTGTGGAATCTGTAATGATTTAAAATATATATATGTGATGCATATGTAATTATACACCTAAGGATTTAAAAAAAGCAGCCAGTAAGCATGACCTATATAATATTCTTTGGGGATTTTATATTTTATAAGATTGAATAATATGAGAGAATGGGCAGAGACAAAAAAGGAAAATAGTATTTTCAGACTGCATGTAATCAACATTTACAATACCCAAATCAAAAATGTATCTGGGTGAGAAATCAATAAATGTTTGATGTACAAAAGGGACTTTTAAAATATTCCAAAAATACGTTCAGAAACATAAAATGGAATATACTTATTCATATTTCGTACTGTTCAGAAAGTAAGAAACAATCAGAGTTGTATATTAGATTCCTGTACAAAATGAAATCTTGTAAAAGATATATGCTATGTTCTTTGACTTTTGTATTAATTATCATATGTTTGTTTTTTAGATTTAAAATGTATAATGATGTTTTCAGTATTTAAAAAAATTAAACTCACTAACAAGTACACTTTCATTTAAAAATTATTAATAGAAGAAATATTTTTCACTTCATGACTAACATTTTTATTTCACTTGATGCTTAGGTTTAGACATGTTTTGGTAAGAAATCATAAAAACAAAGAAAAACGTCTTTGTGATGTTACTATTAGCAGCAGGATATGTTTATAGAGGTAGCCTAGTAAGTCTTTATTTATGTTAAAAGGTAAAGGAATAAAATATACATAGATATAAATATATTTATTACTATATAAAGATATAAGAGATTGTAGGGAGAAGTTTTGAATGATCCCAAAAGGCAATGAACTGTTAAAAGAGGGAAATAAATTGTATTTGCGGCTGAGTCTAGGGTCTAATGTATTGTCACTGAAATGTATATGGTCAAGTCTATGCTCTGAGTAGACTGATTATAGTTAGTTAATATTTGAAGGTTTGTCAACTGCCAGTGAATAAACTAAGGTAAAATGCACACATTCAGTCTTAGAGCCCGGGTGCCAGTCCTAAAAGCGAATGAGTGATCGAAGCTGCTAAGCCAGAGAATTGCGTCAGTTTGTCTTAGCTTGAAAAATGAGCCAGTTGCCCTTCACATTTCAAGAAAACTCTCCTCTCTCAGATAAAAAGAAGAAGATATTTCTTCAGCAATAGGGTCTTACCTTACGCCAGGCGTTCAAGAGCTTTGACAGAAGTCTGTCGCATTTAGTCACATCAAACAGCACCAAGAGATCCTGCTCGATCCAGAATGGGAACCAGCTCCCAGATGGCAGCATGGGTAGCACTGGAAGGTGTTGCATGAGCTGCCAGGGGAAATTGGTCAATGATATTTGTAGAAAGCAGAGACCACTGATACACAATATAGACAGTTGTCACAAGAATGCTGAATGCTGAATGGAAGAGACCAGCAAGTCAAGAAATGCTCATCCTTGCAATAGTGGCACTAAACCGAGGAGGGTAATCAATGACTTACTGATTGGGTAACAGATCTGCTTAGTGATAAGAAACCCTTAACTGGAACTGGGATCCATGGCAAAAGCCTCTGGGGACCAAGAACTTTGGATCCCGGTGGAAATTCCCACTAGCAGAGAGCCCCGGAGAGGAGCTACCCATGAGGAGCTAGCCAAAATAATAATGTCTCATTTAACATACATTGATCTCACTCTCCGATGGAGAGTCTGTTTGTACTTTTCGGAAGGCAGTGAGAGAGCCTGGGACAACACAATTCCGCCAACAAGACATTGGATGATGGCTGACATCCTGGCAGGAGACAAACCACCCCTGGCCTTCACACAGGGCCCAAATGAAACCTATGAGACAAACAGGAGACCAATCACCACAGCAAGTCTGACAACCCATGAAAGGTCAATGGACACAGACACCAAGGATACCCAACACAACCCAGGACAAAGATCCAGAGACACTTAAGATCTCAACAAGAAAGCAGGCTTAAAACTCACCCACCATGACTCAGGGAACTGAGCAGAAGGCGGGGAGAATGTAAGAGCCATGGTGGGGGAGACTATCCAGAGACATCCCCCCCTTCAGCAACAAAGTACAAAGGGGGAAGAAATAAAAGAAAAACTGTCTCTGGTGCAGTTCATAACTCCTAACCTATGGACAGATCCAGAATGCTCAGCGAGGAAGGACCCCAGTGAGTAGGGGACAGAGAGGAGGGAAACGGGGACCCCTTCACAAGATTTGCTCATACAATGTATAAGCTTATTCATAATAAAGATATTTTAAAAAACAAGAGAAACAATATAGTTGAGATAGGCGGAATCTCGCTCACTGTCTCCAATGTGGTCTGGGATGAGCCCTGCGTTCATTTCAGCAAGGACAGAGGCCCACACACCCCAGAGTCACTGAGCAGCTGAGCAGGGCTGGGGTGAGGGATGAGACCTTTGCTTGCTCTTGACCCAAGAGTGGTGAAGGGAGGAGAGTTCGGATCCCTCGCTCCTGTTCAGGGCCTCTCCGGTGTCAAGGTCCATGAACGTGGCTCCCTCAGCCTCCAAGGTTAGAGCTACAGAGCAAAAGCAGTCTCTGCTGCCAACACCTCTGTCTGCCATGTTGAGGTTTGTACCTTCCATCACAGGAATACCAGAACAATGGTCGTCCCCTCTTCCATCTAAGAGTCTGTTGAGGTTTACTTACTGCGTCCTAAGACATTGGTAACTTCCAATCTTGTAGACGTCATTGGTGGACATGAATGTCCCTAAGACATTTTGAGAGTAGTCATGAGGGTTTATACTGTCTCTATCCATTGTAACGCCAGCCTTATTCTAGAATTTTCTTCCATCTGTTCTATTTTTCCTGAAGTAAAAAAGGAGACCCTACTTCAAAAAAAAAAATCTATGTGCCATTTAAATTTCACAGTAACTCAAATCCCTATATTAAATTCATTTATGTAATATTAATAATTGCAAGAGGAAGTGACTATTTTTTTTAAATATTTTCTTTATTCATTTCCAAGCAGAGAGATACAAAGAGAGAGAGAGAGAGAGAGAGAGAGAGAGAGAGAGAGAGAGAGAGAGAGAGAGAGCACCAGGACCACGACCTTGTGAGTCTGGCTTATGTGGGTCCTGGGGAATTGAACCCAGGGCCTTAGGCACTGGAGGCAAGTGCCTTAACCGCTGAGCCATCTCTCCAGCCCAAAGTGACTCTTTAAATTAAGTAAAAGACAAATTTAAAAAATGATGCGTCAGAAAATATAAGCTGTGAGGTTTAACGAACTTTGAACAGAAAAATGAAAGTTACCCAGTTAACATGTTAAAATGTGTTTCTTTCTTTAGTAATTACTGCGTCGATTTTTTTTTCCTGCAAAATTTTATCTCTTTTTAAAAAGCATTGTTTCCTAGACAACCGGGAGGATCATCCATGGATACATTCTGAATATATGAAGAGTGAAGCTTTTAGGAAAGGAATAAAGAATGTCATTTTAATGCCAAATTTGTAAAAGGAAAAGGAATGTATATTTTTTTTTATTAATCACCCGGTATAAATATTAAAGGCATGTTATTTGCAGATGAAGCAATGCCATAGTAAAACGACGCTGGTCCACTGAATGTTCCTTTAACAAATAATGAGGAGATGGGCACAAGGTCATCGGTTCAATGCTGGACGATAGAGAAATTCAGGGAAGGTTATTGGCCAACTATTATGTGAATTTTATAATGCATAATTCCATTACATCTGAAAGACATTCATGGGCTGTTTTAGATTTGTATATTTTTCTTGAAATTTTAAATGTCTTTAATTAATACCTCTACTAGGATAGAAGGAAGTGAGCTTTTGTAATTGGCTTTAATCTTTTAATAATTGAGCAAATCTAGACTTGAAATTTCCTGGAGGATGTGTGATCCTTATAAGAACACACCTCTCCACATATTGTGTATTGTGATTTTGAGGTTACTTAAAGAGCCTGTTGTCTGTTGGAGTTATTTAGAGAATATATATATATATATATATATATATATATATGTGTGTGTGTGTGTGTGTGTGTGTGTGTGTGTGTGTATTTTTTTTTTTTTGGTTTTTCGAGGTAGGGTCTCGCTCTAATCCAGGCTGACCTGGAATTCACTCTGTAGTCTCAGGGTGGCCTTGAACTCACGGCGATCCTCCCACCTCTGCCTCCCAAGTGCTGGGATTAAAGGCGTGCAACACCACGCCCGGCTGAGAATATTAAATAATGATAACTTTAAAGAGAAAAAAGGGATCAGTTTCTTAGTAACCTGCTTTTTACACACTGCGAGACGAAACCCTATGTATAATCACCAAAGCGAAAGAGAAATCTCCTCCATGATCACACAGGGACTCAGATCTGTGGGCAAGTGGTTTTCCCTGGTTCCTTCTAGATGTTCCTAATGCTCTTGCCAGAATCAGAGAAAGAACGACACTCCGTGAGTTTTCCTCTCGAGGCCACAATCTGCTCCCTGGGATTTCAAATCATCCCTCTGTTCAGTCCTCCCCCAACGCCTCCTTGAAAGCTTCCCACTGGTTCTGACAATCCTGAGCCATTTACTTCTGGTTTTCGTTTAGTGTCTTTTCCAACTTAAAAGGGACTCTGGGGTGCTGATGTAATGCGTTTGGAAAACTACCTGAAGATCACTGGAAAATGTCAAATTCTACTTAGGATACGAAGATAGATACTTATATGGACTCAAATCTCCGAGTACTTGTTTGTGGGTGAGCAAAGAGAAAAGCCAAGGATCTCTGGATTGTTAGGTCGATCCTGCGAAATGCTTCCTTAGGGGTTTTACTGTACAAGATGAGAAAGGGCTTTTGTACATAGAGGGTGTGGGCTGATGCATGCCTGCGACCTCTCATTCATCCAGCTGTGCAGCCACGCATGATCCATCTGTTATCTATCCATCCACCACCTATGCATTCACTGTTTGCCTCTCATTTACCGATTTATCTTTGACGATCCATCTATTGTCTACCTTTTCCTAATTTAATCTCTCTCTCTTATATACCTACCTTTCATCTGTCATGTGATGTCAATATTAATATAAAGACAAATACTAAGAGAAGCAAATACTTTTTTTTCTTTTTTCTTTTGTCCATAATGAGTTACAATATTTAGTGGGCCAACAATGAGTTGTTATCCCCAATTCCTCATTGCCCCCCCCAATCAGCTGGCTAACCTCCTCCATGGGTCGGCTGGATCAGTCCTTGTGACAGGGACCCTGGATAGCCTAGTACTCAACCAGGTTCTCCTGGCCCAAGTGTGTTGATACTGAGGGGTGCCATGCCTCCGGACAGTCTCCCCCACCATGGCTCTCACCATCTTTCCACCCCCTCTTCCACTCAGTTCCCTGAGTCATGGTGGGTGAGTATTGAGGCTGCTTTAATGTTATGAGTTTAGGGGTCCTTGTGTCAAAAATCCGATTCTTCCCTGACAGACTCACTACCAGTCTCTCACACCAGACGCCATTTCTCTATAATCCTGCTTTTATGTAAATAAAAATCGTTATCCATCAACTTTCTTATCGCTTTCCCTTTGTTCAGGATATTTCTGAGATTCACCCAGACCATGGTACATAATTTGTAGTTTTAATTGTAGGTCATTATTCCTTTTCACTTTCTCATGCAAATTTAATTTTTCATTAAAAGAAAAGACTCGTAGTCAACAGATCCAATTGTGCACAAAAAGTAACGCTGAAAATCGTATTTTCCATAATTCATGGTAAGTTCTGTTTCTGTTCTTTCATTCTTAGACATAGCATTTTACTAATGGAAATTCTCCCAATCTTTAGCTGTGAGAAGGACAGTTCAACAAAGTCTGGAGCTAAGTATCCCCTATTCCCTCTGAAGACACCCTCCTAATTCCGTCAGGGTTGGATCGCAGACATTTTCTCCTGGATAACACATGAGCCCCCTTACTTATTTATACTTCTTGGGAATTTACACCCTGATTTCCTTATCTTGAGGACAAGAGAAGCATCATCAATATTTCTTTTATACTAAGGACCTTTGATTACAACACAGCCTCTGATTTTCTTGTATTTCTTAGCTTGGGTTAATATCATCTCTGCTTCATGACCACTTCATATGCTCTCAACATATTCCTGCATTTCTTTCGTTTTATCTACTGGTGATATCTATCTTAAAGCCAGTTTCAGCCTAGACATTTTTCTGAGGAATAAAATACAAAAAGGTTTTTTTTTTTTCCTTTTGGTCTCCTATCGTCTTCCTCTCAAATAATGAATTGGAGGGCAGTTGACAAATCAAATCGATATATGACACGATATTTTAGGTATTAAGCACACATGGGTCTCCTTGTTTTTGTCTATGTCTTATCTGGTTTTACTTAAGATACACAAATAGAGATGAAAAACGATTTTTAAGAAAAACTAAGAATTCCCAATGCCTTCAATCCATCTGAAATCACCTTTTGACAAATTCTTGGAAGTTTCCTTAATAATAGTGGATCTGGGCTGAAGGAACTAGACAACAACAACATAGAAATAATTTCTTACTTTAAAATTATTTTGCGTTGTCTTCTATGTGCGCAAGTTATGTAGAGCATACAGGTGTGTGCGTGTGTGTATGTGTGTGTATATGTGTGTATTTATGTGTGTATCTGTGTACATGTGTGTATGTATGTGTGTGTTTGTGTGTATGTCTGTCTGTATGCGTTTATATGTGTGTAGGTGTGTATGTATGTTTGTGTATGTGTATGTATGTATATGTGTGCATGTATATGTATGTGTGTATGTATGTGTGTAGGTGTGTATGTATGTGTGTATAGGTGTGTATGCATATGTGTGTTTGTATGTATGTTTGTATGTGTTTATGTATGTGCATATGTGTGTATGTATATTTGTGTATGTGTACATGCATGTATGTATATGTGTGTATGTATGTGTATGTGTGTATGTACGTGAATGGGTGTGTATGTGTTTGTGTATATGTGTATGTGTGTATTTGTATGTGTATGTGTATGTGCATGTGTGTATGTGTGTGTATGTTTGTGCATGTATGTGCATGTGTGTGTCCGCGCATGCGTGTGCCCCGTGTCCCCTCACACAGAGGCGAGCATAGGACACCGGGTGTCCTCCTCTGTCACTTTCCCACAGTGTCTCCTTGAGACGGAGTCTCTCTTTGAGTCCATGCTTTCCTTTCATGTCCTTGAGCCCAGCGCCGCTGCCCTCTGCCCAGTCAGGTCCGGGTAAGCATCTCTCCATTTCTGTTAGACCTTCTGTGTATTAACCCTCTCATTCTGAAGAGAACCATGAGACTCAGAATGTGAAAGAGACAAAACCAAGCTCAGAGTATGAGCCCCAAGATTATACCATTTTGCACATTGGCCACTTTTATCTAAGCCACAGTACGTTGGAATTATATTGATTAAATTTAGATAAACTTTATAGGAATAAGTTATTTATTGGAGATTATTTTTAAAACTGAATTTGATTATCTAGATACAAAAATTGTGTGCTCAAATCATTTGACGTTATTTCTCTCAAATCAGAAACATTCATTTTCATTAGTAACATTTAATAAGTGAAAATTACCAATAATGATTGATAAGGTATTATACAGCAAAAAAAGACAACAGGCATCACTGTTTCATATTGCCCTTCAGTGGTATTTCCCCTGAAATTCTATCATGAAGCTCAAAGTATCATATCGTCATTTAATTATACTACCAAATATCTTGGGCCACCATAGAATAAATGTGCTCTATTATAACTGACTTTCTGTAAGAAACATATGCAAATGCTAGAACTCCTAATCAAACCACACTGCATCCCTTCTTTCTCGTTGCTTCACAGTTTAAAACATAATTTTATTTTATATACCAACAAAATTGTCATTCTGGGAAATAGCCTTCATAATATACCCTAAGACCATATAAAATGAATTATTATGGCAACTAAGTGTGTGCTCTGGAAAGCTTAGCAAAACACTACCTTGAATGTCATGTTCTGTCCTCCCTAACAATTGCTATAAACAGAAATGATAGGGCTATAAAGAACGATGTAGAATTAGAAACAGAAATTACTGTACATTGCTTTGCCATTCGGTTCTAAGCATTGTACCCTGCTGACAGTAATCTTAATGGATATCACACTAGAGATATTAAAAATATATGTTGTTATCTATTCACAAGCTGGTACTCAGACGTTATATTTTGCCGTCATTGGAATGCTTTTTTTTCTTTTTTTTATTGTCCATAATGAGTTACAATATTTAGTGGGCAAACAATGAGTTGTTATCCCCAATTCCCCGCTGCCCTTCCCTCCCCAAAAAATCATTTTAATTAACAGGATGTGAAATCACATTCAATGAGAAATTTGAATGCTGCATGGTTATCAGTAAAATCCATCAGTAAATTCATGCAGAGGAAATACAGAAAATGGGAATATTTTTCAAATTTTGATTGTGAAGAACCAACTCAATTTAACTGGGAAAATCTATCATCCCGTCTTTACATCCAGAAAGCAGCGTAAGTATGATGTGATCATGACTGGCTGGGTGGAGAGAGAGATTTTCCCCAAGACTGAATGGCATGTACTTCCAAACAGTCAACAATAGTTTAATTAGTGCTTCAAATCACTTGCCATTGAAGAATCTAAGTGTATCTTTCATTATTCAGTATTTTTTTTTTCTGTTCTTATATGCATGGGCATCCTTGTGTGTGCAGGTGTACATGTGTGTATTCATGGGAGGCAAGGACAGAGATTAACATTAGTGTCTTTCTTTTTTTTAATTTTAATTACACATTTATTCTAATTTAGTAAATTAGGAAAAGGGGAGTTGGATGGGAAATTCTCCTAGTCACCATGTGGGAAGTTACAGAGTCTTCCAGCCACCAGTGTGGGGAGAACACATGTCAGAGTTTAACTGAACTTATATTATTTAGCTAAATAAGCAGCCCAAGAAAAGATAACAGAAAGCTCCCATTATGAGAAGGAGAGGTTCATGAGGGAAAAAGTCTGGAGCCTGCCCCCCCATCTCAGCCATTAGCTGGGGTGGGAGAAGGCCTTACCTTCTTAAGGCCTGGAAATTCAGAGATCCTTCTGCAGCTTGGCCATGTGGCAAAAAGGGCCAGCTTCCTCTAGGGAAGCCAGTTTTAAGTCCTCCCCAGGTGAGTCAGAGAGACAGCTGATTGGTTCATATCTGACCAATCAGTTTTGGCACCTAGGTTTTAGCTCTAGATAGACACCTCCCACTAAGGGGGGGGCTGTCTCTGGAGCAGCCTGACCATCACAATCCCCCCTCTGAAGAAATAACCCTAATTGCTGTTAGGGTACTGGGGTGTGAATTTTGGGGAAAAAAAGCATCAGAAAGTACATACATGTTTAAAAAAATAAAAGCACCAGAAGAAAAAAT
Organism: Zapus hudsonius; assembly: GCA_004024765.1. Lineage (NCBI taxonomy): Eukaryota > Metazoa > Chordata > Mammalia > Rodentia > Dipodidae > Zapus > Zapus hudsonius. The sequence goes on from PVHP010052677.1 coordinate 9,451, forward strand.
AAGAGCACCAGAAGTACATATATGTTTAAGAAACAAGAATTAACAGTACCATTTTTGAACCTTCTAAGAAGCAAGGCAAGCTTAATAGTGGCGAGCTCTATCACTGGTCCACCTTTTCTGATACAGGGCCTCTCACCTCGCCATGAAATCATCAATTGTCCTGGGCAAGCCATCCAGCAGGCCTCCTGGGTCCTGCTCTCTCTGAACCCTCATGGCTGGGGGAACAGGCGGGTCCTTGTATTTGCATGGGAGAGCACCTACCCTCTGAGTCATCTTCCCAGCCCCAATTGCGTGGTTTTGGTTAAACCAATCAGGTTCTAATCTAAGGAAAGTAACAACAGAAGTTTCTATGGGGTGTGTTCCAGAAGTATTAAGTGTTCACTGAAACAAACACAAATCCAAAAAAGTTGGACCAATTAGCATTGAGGAAAGGAAGTAACTGGACCCAAGTCACAGGCATCCCCAAGATAACTGTGTCCTTGCTGCTGGCTTTCTATGTGGTAGGAAAGGTGGCAAATTTCAACCTTAAGGCCTCTCTAGTTTTTCCCGACTTTTGCAGACTTCGTATTTTATTCTCCAGGGTAAACATCTCAGTTATCTCAGCCCGACTTCAGCTCCCACATGTGGTTCTGTCGGGGAAGAAAAGGAAGAAGACGTTCATTCTCTTGGGACAAAAATGTTTGGAAGAGTGTAAACTTTATTTAAGGCATACCTTTTCTGAGAGGATGATAAACCAATTAAATAATCAAAACCTTGCATGCATATGGATTTAAGAAAAGCTTTCAGTAGACTCTAGATTAGGTTAATTAAATACAACATCTAAAATTAGTTATTGGAGACCTACCGAGGACTTTCTGGGTGCTAGGGTAAAGCACTTGGGATTCCATAATGGAAAAAAAAATCAAAGATCTCCTTTGACTTTCCATAATGAATAGTCCAGAGTGGAAATAAAAAAATACTACAGCTCAGCATTATATGCCCCGCTGTGGGTATCAAGGGAGATGTGGACAGAATTAAGATATGGATGGCACAGAGTGTCCTTTTTTTTTTAATATATATTTATTGTCCATAATGTGTTACATTATTTAGTGGGCAAACCATGCGTTGTTATCCCGACTTCCCCAATTCCCCCCTCCCCATCCCTGATCAGTTGGATATCCTCCTCTGTGGGCTGTCTGGATTAGTCCTTGTGGCAAGGGATCCTGTATATCTTAGTACTCATCCCAGTCTTCCTGGCCCAAGTGTGTTGTCACTGATGGGTGTCATGCCTCCGGACCGTCTCCCCCACCACGGCTCTCACAATCTTTCCCCCCCTCTTCCGCTCAGTTCCCTGAGTCGTGGTGGGTGAGTAATAAGGCTGCTTTATTGTTGCGGGCTTAGAGGTCCTTGTGTCGAAAATCCTTGGTTTCTGTCTCACTGGCCTATACTATGTTGATTGAATGGCTGTGGTTATAGGTCCCTTGTTCATCTGTCATTGTCTGCTGGGTTCCCTACGGATCCTCCACGATGTGACTGTGGTGGCTCCTCTCTTGCCAGGATCTGGGTCATCGGCCTATGGTGGATTGGTAGGGTT